>VXAZ01008425.1:0-149699 GCA_013399875.1 Gymnorhina tibicen | reverse complement strand
TTATTCCCCCTCCACCTCTTTCCCCTTTTTAATTCCTCCCCCCCGCCCGCCCTCCCGTCTTTTCCATCCTCGCTCTCCCTTGTCCCCGTTTTCCCATCAGACTCCGAATATCCCAAGTCCCTTGACGTCAGGCTTTGGGCTTTAAAACGGTTTTGTCAAGGGCAAAAGAGTTTTTTGTAGGTTTCAAATCGCTATTAAGTGTCGCCAGCAGCTTATTGGAAGGTGCGGTGCGTTAAACTAAATCCATGGCTAGTATTATATAATATGCCCTCGAATGTACATAAAAGATGATTGTAATTCCATCTGGATTTCTGTTGATATTAGCAAACCACTCAAGATTTCCTCTTGCAGTTTAATGGGCTTTTCAAAACCTTTGACTGGTGCTGGATCAAACAGATTATGATTTAAGAAAGGGTAAAGCACACACACTCATGACATCGTAGGAATTAGTGAAAGAAGGAAAAAAAAACTTAGTAGGTCATCTGCCTAATCCATCTTCCAAAAGAGAGTAGGAATGTCCCCCATACAGTAATTTATGGGCATTTGTCTAGTTTTCTTTCAAATGCTCCAAATATGCAGCTTCCTCATTGCCCATAGGAATTTAGGTCAAGCTGCCTGAGAGGGAATTTTGTAGCATCTTGGGATTTAAAGTCCACTACTGTTATTCCAAGGTGGTTTGTTTGGTTCTTTCCCAGACAGCACAACTGTACAGTTGCAGTTGGTCATTTATTTCTTGCCCATCATCATGGAAGAATTTTGGCCATCACTTTCTCTAGGTTGAGAGCCCAGGGACATGCACAGCTGAGAAAATGTCAGCTTCATGCTCAGTGTGGCCAACAGAGTGACTCAAATGTCAGGACTTGTTAGGAGAGCAACAAAGAGGAAAAGATTTTACACTGGAAAATGCGTGCTGGACCTGTGCTCTGAATACTGCTGGAATTCTGGTCTCAGACCTTTCAAAAAAGACATAGAGCTCGAAAAGATTCAGAGGAGGCTAGCGGTGATGATCCATGGCTTGAAAGGATTTTCTAGTTAGGTACACTCACACTGGCAAGAGGCACCAGACGGGAGATGTGACAGAGGTTCCTCAAATCTCGAACAGCATGGAGAGGGTGAGCAGGGACTGGTGGCCCTGGCTTCCAGCACAAAAGGGAGAGGCCATTGAATGAAGGTAACAGACCACCTGACTGTACAGAGGTGATCCTTTGAGCAAACACAGCTGTCATCTGACAGCAGGCAGTTGATGTCATTTTCAGGGGAGAATGAATGAAGTAACAGGAGAGAAATCCACAGAGACCAGCCAAATCACAGCTTGCTCAGAAAAATCCCTCCATGACAAATGGCTGGTCTTGCTCTGTTTTTGCCCTTTCCCCTCAGTGTATGTTGATAGTCACTGGTCACCTGCCAGCAGTGAATACACCTCTCAGATTTAATGTCACACCTGTGTTAATTTTGTGCTGCCCACAGCTTTCCTAATGCCCTTACTGCATCGATTTGAGTACTAAAAGGGATGAGTGGCTTTCAGTGGGAGAATGTCCCTGCTGTACCAACATGCGGCATATCATAGGAGTTGGAATCATCAAAACCCACCGGAAAAACCATCATTATACACTGAGTCACTGAAGAGAGAGAGCACTGGTTGCAAAGAAGTTTCTGCCACTCTTCTAAAATGTGACAGAAATAATCAAATCTATCTGTGGCCTGGGGACAGTGACCTTAATTTAAAATCAATCAAAAATCCCTCTCTCAATGGCAGCTGATTGCCCCGTTTGCTTTCAGACTGATGCCCTCCCAGGCCTGCCACTGTCAGTGCCGTTACACAAGTGGGTGAGCATTGTGTCATCTCCTTGTCTTCCCTCCTCCTCCATGTCTTTGAAGCTGAGATAGCATGGTCTCAAACACTTCTCCGTGTTTCTGGCAGAGGAATTTTTTCTGTGAGTTAATTTATAAATTTGTACACGTATGCCTCATGTACATGTATGGCTGCTTTATCCATGGAGCTTCTCCAGAATCTGCCAGTTCAATATTGTATCTTGGTGCAAAAACTAGCTCTGGTGAGGTGGGCTGCCAAACAAGAGGCAAAATACAGCAAGAATGAAAATGAAGGAGCCTAAACTACGTATGTGAATAACCTTGGTCAAGTGACTCATGCTCATAATCTTTTATGGGACTGATCCCGTTGACTGTTTTCACACTCTTTGTGCAGGAAAATGTATTCAGGTAGATCAGGATAGTCACCATTTACCTGTGATGTTGCTCCACCTCCACCTGAATCTCAGCATGAATTCAGGCAGGTGGGGCTCCTCAGCTCCCATATAAACTGTGTTCTAAAGTTGGGTGTCTAAGGTAATTCTGTAGAGAGGATCTGCATGAACCTGCTGTATTGTCTGTGCTGAGAAACGTGACATCTTCCCTTTTGCCACGCATGTAAAGCAGTCAGCAGTGTCATTCATCTCAGCCTATCACTTGATCACGTAGAAACTCTTTGATCCCTGGATAATACTATACAGTAGCAAAATTAATACTGCCAGGTGTGATTACTAACATAGCAAGCCAGGATGCATTGCAAGCTTTAAATTCTGCATAAGCAATCACACTACAAATGCTGGGTGGGGAGAACTGACAGACGAGTGCACACACACTGTCTGTTGGGAGCATTCAGAGCCCAGCAAGAGCGTTCATTGCACCTAAAATGGGGGTTCTGAGCAGATGCAAGATTCATAGTGACAGAAGTAATTTTCAGGTTTTCCTCTAATAATATATAGGCAGTAGTAAGCCTGTGGCAAGTCCAAATTGAGTACTGAGCAGCTTTTAAATTGTTTAAGGCATTATCTATTATAAGGAAGTTTATAAAGCTCCATCTCCATTATTTGAGTTTTCACAAGGTCATAATCCACTTGACCCCCGTGGTTTATTTCATCACTATTGTCCCTCAGAGGAATTATAACCTTTACCATTACCACTCGCTAAATATATCAAGAGGTTTTAGTGATATTATCGTAAATCACCAAGCTCAGCTTTGTTGCTTGTAATGTGACCATAGTACGTACTGGTTTTTGATGCAGTGATTGTCAGCTTGATCTAGTTATATTTCTTTAATTATTTTATAATGGGAGGAACACATGCTAGCAGATATGAATGTGTATTTGATTTCCTTTAACATTTAAAAATTGCCTTTTTCTGGGGTCATCTGAACTTCAAGTGTGGGCTTTTCAGGCAAAGTTTCTACAATCAAACATGAAAAATACAAACTCAAGGATATTGAAATCAAGCACAGTGGCTTCAAGAACAGCATTTTTACAACTGTTTCTCTTTTCAATTAAATGTATGAGCATTCATTAGAAATCATATGTAATTTGATCATCCTGAAAGCATTTAGTGAGAAGAACAAAGATATCACAGGCAGGCAAGGTTCATTACTATGTTGCTTTTTAAAAGGATAAGCTATAGGGAAGCTAATGATAGGTGAGAATTTTGGATAACAGTAATGTATATAACTGTGTTGCTTTTTACATTTCAATCTGTTTTCTAGCAGAAAGTTGGTCCCAAGTCAGCCTCCCAAAAGTCTTAAAGAGAATTTGCCATAGCAAAGATGTGCTACTGAAGCCAATCTTCAGTTGCACCTAAAGATCAGCTAGGATCAGAAGTTGGCCTCAAAACCTTTTTGACAAGACATACCTTGTTAAGCAGTAATTGGGATCCAGTCTAGCTGCTTCTGGCTCCAAGAAGGATTCACCAGTACTATAAATCAGGTTTGCTTGCTGGGACTGCTCGGATCCAAAACTTCTTTGCAGCAGCACCTGCAGAAGAAGTTTATCTGTCTGACAGGATATTGTGGGGCAGGTCTGGGCATATAATACCATTTCTGGTGATGTATGGCAAAACACCTTGAACTAAAAATCTCTCACCTGATGAAACTGTGAAAATCTATCTTTGGGGAGGAGGAGTTATCTGTTTTTATTCTACAGACCCTTCTACTGTGGCAAATGGAAGAATGGGGTGGACTTCAGCATCCCCCCCTGTCCACCAACCCACAGGCTTGCATATCTACAGTGTATTAATTTACATCTGAGTTAGTCACTCTTCAACCTTTATGGTCAGCCAGGAGAAATAAGCACTTTTAGGATGCAATTCATTTGACCTTTCTTAGACATCTACTTTAGGAAGAGATAAATCACTTCCCCAAGTGTCAGTGTTTCTCTGTTGACCACAAAAGGACCAGAGAGTGATTAGTTCAGAGGCAGGTGTCTATATTGCAGGCTGTCTGCAGGCAATTAGGCAAATTCCAAACAGATTTTTCTACAATGTTGCTCTTACAGTGGCTGTTGAATTGTTTTACAAAGATTTTTATTTCTATATCATGAGTATATAAAATATTTTTTTCCTTCTTTTACACATTTTTATTTTTGAGAAGCCTTACGTTAGCAGAGCCTACATGTTGTGTTGGAGTTGATTATGTTGGTGCTCTGTTCAGAACTGTTTTCAGCTACCTACTGAGAAATTGGCAATTTTTGCAGTATTTCACCCTGTGAGTTTCACCAAATATTTGTCTGATTTAATGTAAAGGTGGGAAAAGGGCACATTTTACACCAAGGAAATGAATACAGCATTAGAAATATCTGTCACCGCTGTATGTGACTAGAAAGCAAAGATGAATACACACACTATTTTTTATTTGATCATAGGGCAAGATTTTAAATGCTATTAGTAATGAAAGATCCATGGCGGTAAGAGTCACTGTACTGCCAATAAGCCCGCTGAGCCCATGTACAGTACATCTCAGAAAAGGCCCAAGGCTCAGATGTCTATCTCCGTGTTCTTGTATTCCCAACAAGCAGTGAATAATGCATTAGTTTTGCTCCAAGCATCCTATTTTGAATATGCTTTAGCCAGAATTATTAGCTTTCATGTAGTGTATATTGTTAACAGAGGTCATGCTCTGTGCCCATCTAGTGCTGTCTCCAGAAGTGCCCTGGCACAGCACACAGAAAGGTTTTACTAGAAGCTCTCATTGTTCGTTGTCACCATGAGGTCCCCTGAGATGTCCAAATTACAGGTACTCCAGCTGGAGTCGCTGAGAATGTCCCTGCAAACACCACCTGTCTTTGGCTCAGACTCAAAATATCTACAAAGCAGGAGGAGGGAAAGTTTTATATTGCAGTGATGTGGGAGGGTTCCTGATTTCTGTGCTCATACTGCTCTGTGGAGCCCTTAGACCATCTGCCTCTTTGCCCAGGCACTCCAGTGTGTGTTGGGTTGTGTTGAGAACATCTGAAACTGTGTAAAAACAAGTAAATCCCTGGGGCTGCCCCTCCCTTGGCCAAGGTGAGGAGAGCCTGAAGAGAGCCTTCCTTAAACCCTTAGGTCTTGATGAGGGCCACCAGTGACCCAGTACTGATGGTGGCCCTACTCATCTGCTGAAACTTGTGTGAGAAAGGGGTTGCACAGCCGAGTCCTGGGGTGAGGCCACACTCTTGGTTGTTGAAGCTGTACCATTCTCCCCTTCAGCAGCTGTGATGGTCTAAAAAGAGAGTTAGCTTTTAGATTTATAAAGAGAGCATTATTTAAGATAAATGGTATCATTTGCAAAGGAGTAGGCGTTTATACACACAGATGTGTACACGCACACACACACACACACACATCCCTCAGTTAAGTTTCCACAGCTACCCTTAGTGCAATGCAGCCAGCTGTTAAATCCAAAATAGCAACGAGTGCACATCATACGCCCTCTGTATTACCATTTGAAAGGGACAGTTCCTTGGGAGGATGGGAATTTGACAGGATATGAATATGTCTGAGACTCTATTAGGCACTAATTCAGCAGGACTGGCTGAATGAGATGAAGAAGCAATGAGGAGGAGAGAATCTCTTCAAATTTGAGCTGATTGGTAATTTTGATGAAAGCCCTTTAGTCTCATTCAGTGACTGTTAATTACCTCTGGAAATTAACATTTCTTTTTCTCTTCAGGAAATGTTGTTCGCCTGCCAATATAGAAAGATTAATTAAATTCTTCCATGGATGAAGGTGAAAGTAGGGTCCTTGTGGTCAGCACACATTTTGGCTGTAGATGCAAGGATATCATGACAAATTCCCTTTTTGAAAAGAGCAGTCCAACTCTTTCCTCTTGTGTTTTCACAAGAAAGGAAGGTATCCTTGTCCTTATGGGATAAGGTTGGCTTGTATATGCTTTCACCAGGAAAGTCTGGATGTGGGAGAGCTGTGAAAAAAGGGAGGGAAATGAGTAGGGTTAAACAGCCTGGAAGTAAATTAGGGGAAGCCTTTAGCACCGGTCAAGGAGAAATAATTCATAAGCTTGGACAAAGGTATCTCTGCTTCAATTGAAGGGAAACCCTCAGCTTAGACCCATCTATACAAAGTATCACAAAAGTTAATTGATTCAAAAAAGTGGTAACTTGAACCTCACATCCATTATCTATGCCAACGTCTGCTACCAGTTCTCATTTATTTGATCTCAGCACAGCCTCAAAAGCTGCTTTTGTCAGCACTAATGATGGTCCTTCCACTGCTCAAGAGTTTATTTCCAATATCCACTATTATGCCGTTCATTCCTGCTGTGCAGAATTAAAAAAAAAGGAAAGAAAGAGTGAGGCAATATCCCAGGGAAGCTCCTGTGCAGGGTTGGTACAGGCTTTTGATTGAGTTCTTGATTTAAAGCTGTCAAACAAATATCTGGGCATAGTTGTTAAAAATCAGAAAACATAATGAAAGGAAAGGAATGTTCTGTTCCTCGATCTATTTTTTTTCTGATGGGAAGACCTTGCATTAAGTTTTAATGATAAATTAAATAGATGGAAAGTCACTTGGAAGCCCAATGGGCAGAGAGATTTCAGGCTGCCCCTGTCAGGATCGCAGGGAGGAAATGAGGCAGCTGAGAAGAAGCTCAGCATCAGAAAGGAGGCAGACAGGTCAAACAGACAGGCTTTCCAGAAGCAGCCTCGCTGAGAGCAAACAAGCAGCTGCAGTCAATCGAAGCCAGCAGGGCAGCCAGCTCCAGAGCTTGCTCCCGGTTTGTAGTGCAAGCCAAGCCGCCCCACGGGGAGCCGCTTGTGTGTTCCCACCCTCCGTGCAGCACCGGGGCGACAAGCTGGCATCACCAAGTGATCTTGCCAGGAGTGTGACAGCTTGACTGGGGGCAGGATGTTAGTCTACATGCCAGCCTTCCCACCTGCAAAAGCTGCCCGCCCCGCCCCTCCATCCTTGTGCAAGGTTTCTCTGGGTGATGAACTGCAGACCTCAGAAAGGGTGTGTCCAGGAAAATCAAGAATTTTGGGTCTGATCCTGGTCTCAGGGGGGAGACGCATTTAGCAGGATCAGCAACAGGCCAATGCAGCAATGAAAAATGCAACCTTCGCTTACCTGATTTGATTTGATCAGAGGGGATCCTGCTTGACAGAGGCATGGGATACCATCCTGTAGGTTTATCCAGCAGCAGCATTGAAGGATTGAAGGGTTACACTTTGAAGACTCTGTCATGGATGAAAGACAGGTCTATTTTGGCTCTTGACTGTTCCCCATGCAAAGTTAAGAGGAAATAATACTTGACCCACTGGCAAGTGTCACACTGGTTACAGATTTTACCTCTAGTCTACTTTACAGTCTGTTTTGAGATCAGTATATGAAAGTACAGCAAGAACCAGTATTTGTTACATTTTGCATGGGCTCTAATGTTAGAGGTTGCTACCAAGCAATGGTGGTATCTTTTGGATGTGATAAATTTGGAGATTAGTAACTTAGAATCTGTTCAACTGAATCCATGCTGAGGAAGAGCATTGCAAATTAAGAAGACAGGCAGCAAGAAGCAAGTAAAAGTGATTTAAACAGAGAAGATGGGATGGAAAAGAGTAAGAATCTCACATAGAACACGTCTGTTCTGGCCAGTCTGGAAAAAACAAAGAAAAAGAAGAGATTCTTCTCTGCAGTCTAGCCAACCTAGATCCTTTTTTATAGCTTTTAAATAAAAGCTGTCACACGTGGAACAAATATATAATTTCCAAAGTAAAACATGGAAAGTCTCAGTTATGTTCTTATGAATGCTTTTTATTTCTTTCCCAGCTAAATCTGTTTACCAAGTTGGACTCAATTCTGCAAGTCGCTTCTTCAAAACTACATTTTTTTGACAAATTTGTTGTTTGCCAAAAACATTCTCCCAGCTTTAATAAAAAAAAAAACAAAACCAAACAACTAAAATTCAATGGATTGGAAAGAATCCAGTAGGCTTTGGTTCAGGCCTTGTAAAGCAGCAAGTAAACATTTTCTGCATGCTTTAGTAGACTATATGACTCCTCAGTCCTCCACAGTCTTTGTGTAGAAGAAGGGAGCTAAGCACATGGAGGAATAACTAGTTAGATTTGTTTCATCTTCAGTTAAGAAGGCAAGCTAGATCTCCTTCAGCCTCTGGCACTGAATTAAGCTGCCATGATTGTAGTCACAAAACCTTTTTCCTCTTCTATGGCACACAAATCCAAGTGTCCCAAAGGATATTAAAAGGTAAGTAAATAACTTCATGAACAAAAGAAATGAATGCTCATAAGTGAAACAGAGAAAACTGAGGCTACCTGGAGTAATTCTGTCCTATTTGAACTTGCTTTTAGCTCATCAGCCTTCAGCTAATCATATCATAGCAAATAGAAACACAGAGGTGCTATGATAACAGCTCTCATAGCAAATGTGGTTTTCAGGCTGATGAAGCTAAAAAGTGGTGTTTGACATCTAATGGCAAGTGAAAGAGAAAACATCTATTAGACATTTTAGATGAGCACTGTCTCCAGTTCCTAAAAAATATTGGCTTGAATGCCATCTTCTGAGACAGAAAGAAAGATACAGTCATACACACACATACATATGATGGCAAGAAAGATATATACATGTGTTTATGTGTAAGCCAGTACTAGCACTGAACAAATGGTTCAGAACTGAGGCAGAGATGCACGTGCTTCTTGCTGCACCTTTCTTCCTCCTGTCCAGAAGTGTTCACGATAATATTTGCCCACTGCTTTTTCAATATTACTTGTTCATCTTAAAACAGCCACAACACTGTCTTCCTACAAAGCTCAGGGAGTGTTGGCCCCCTCTGGCTGTTGGGATTTTGTGATAGGTCCTACAAGAGCAGTCAGCGCATGAGTAATATTGGGAGCCTGGCAGCCTGTGTCACCGTGATTCCACAAGACATTATTTTATGATGCAAACACATCCTGACCTCCAGAGCACTCAATATATCAAATGTGTAATGTATGCAGAAACAATCCCAATAAGGAAGAAGGTAAATAAATTTGTTATGATTTTAATGCTATGCATTTTAAATGTCACTTTTGCTGAGCAATTAGGGTCTGAAGAGAGTGACCTTTGCACAGTGCTCAAATTGTCCTGAGGCACGGTACTCCATGCATTTATTACTGCCGTGTGTGATGAAGTGTAGGTGGAACGATGCAAGTCCATCATTTGTAGGAGGGACCTTTCTGGCCAAGACGCACAGTAAAAGCAAGGTGGTGCAAACTTTTTGCCACAGAAATGCTGTGTGCAAAGCAAGGGATATTATTTATTGAAATGCACTGCACACGGGTGCCCTTCAATACACACATGCACAGACGTGGGCTGGGGGGGTCTCTGTCGGAAGAACAGAGAACAAAGGGGACCAAATCACCTGCCCAAAGTGTGGCATTCTGCCCTTCCCCTTGCTTCCCATGTGAGTAGTGTGGAGATGGGCCATACTGTCTATCTGGGCATAGGAACAACATCTTCTCCTTATTCATCCCTGCTGCTGGCTTCTGCTACAAGCCCAGCAGCTTCTAGAGGGTGTAGCACACCATCTATTCTCAGGTGGATCCACCCTCTGAATCATGTTGAAGATATTTTTTCTACTTAAACCAAGAAGAGCTGTTTTAGCTGTTAACATGTAGGCCCACTGGTCTGTCATTACCACCAGCAGTTTCAAAGGCAGTGTTTTAGGCAGAGGAATGATCCCAACGTAAGGCAGCCCCTCAGGGGTAGCTGCCACTGCAAAAGGGAAGCAAAGCCATAGACAGCTGCTTCCACCTCCTGTGCATCTGCTGGTGGTGTGGACAGTTCACGTATGAGAGCTGCCTACACCCTAGATCTAAGGCTATAAAGCATTAGCTTTACAGCTGAGGTATTTTAGTATGTGAAAAATGCAAGTGCAAGTAGGAAATATTAAAATACAAGACTGTTTTGGCAAGCAAGAACATTACAATAATGTAGTAATGGGCAAGGTCTACCTTCCAACTGTGAGCACTGCCATAAGTGCTGGACATTGTGTGGCATCTGTTAGTTCAAAAAAAGTGTGGTGCATCACCAGAATAAGCAGTAGCTTATAGAGAGCCATTTTTCTCTCTCTTCAGTGTTTAGTATTGGTAACAAGTTGGTATTTCTCTGGTGGAGACTGCCAGAGTTGCCTACTGGTCCAGTAGGAGTGGGGAAGGGTGGCAAGAGGACCGATGGTTCTGCTTCGTCAAGGAAGTCCCTCTGCAAACTGGAAGGCCAACACTAGCAAAGGATATTCAGAAAACCTCCATATCTAATCAATTCTTGGTTTTATTGCTAGCAAGGCTGTCAAGCATTGGGCAGATGGCTAATATTTTCTTTCACTATCAGGCTCTCTGTTGGATTCAGACCAATGATGTAAATATAAACAGCCCTGGCTCTTGGTCACTGAAGCCTCCTGCCATCAGCCCTCCCAGAGAGATATTATTTAAATGAACCAGGGAAGTGGGTATCACTGAATAAAACAAACCACTTAGCCACACAAACTGGAGAACTGATCTCTTTAACCGAGTACTCAATTTGTCTGTCACTAACTCACATTCAAAGGGATTCAGTTCCATGTTTACTGCATGCCTGGTGCTCGGTGGCTTTGCAGGGCACGAGAGGTGTTGGAGTATTTAGGATAGTGTGTATTTTAGGCCATCTGGCATGTTTGAGCCACATATGGAGCTCCTGCCACGTTGAACAACTGGAGCCCAAGCCTGGTGGTCTGTCCAAGTCTAGCTATATTGCCATGATGTGAGTCCATCTCTGGGGCTGATTCCAATGAGTCCAGGGAAAATTCAAATAATTCATTAACAGCTGAATAATGCTTTGTGCCAGTTCTTTCCAGTGTGCCCATATGTGCGATTTGCTGCCATCAGCTCTGCAGTGTCCTTCCATTCCCACGCTCCGATGCATTCAGCCTGCTACCACAGAGCGCTAAAGCCTGGCACAGCCCGTGTAAGGGTACCTGTATGGAGGTGGCTATCACTGCTTCCCCATGAGGGAGAGTCACTTGAGGGACACTGTCATTCATGTCCTCCTTACCTGTCCTGCCCACGTGGTGTTAGGAAGAGCAGGACTGGTCTTACCACTGGCCCAAACCCATCAAGGAGAAGCACTCATGACTACACACCAGCTGAGCACCTGGTTCCCGGGGGACATCAGCCCCTGCCATCATCCCACTCTGGACACAGGGTATTTCCAATGCAGCATCCATCCTCCTGCCTCATAACGTGTTCCTTCACATCCTTGCGACTGACCTTTCCCGAGCAGCATCAGCACCAGCATCAAGCTTGATCCATTTTGGTTTGACCTTCTTATGGCAGTGAAAATGCCATTGGGGTCCATGGGACATGGGACACCCTGTCAAGAACCCTGTTGTGTATTTTTTTCCAGTCACAGAATAGAAAAGGGGAATATAACAGAGTAGACAATGAATGCTTCAAGCCTCAAAATTGGTACTTTCTAGGCTTAACTGTTTAAAAACCTAGCTTCTGGAAAATCTGTTCCAGAGTGGAGAGACCCCATGGCACCTTCATTCCACACTGGAAGGGAGACTTTAAATCAGATAATTATGTAGCATTAATAGGTGAAATAGCTCCTCTAATCTGCAGCAGAACGATCCATCTCTAGAACATTTGTAGGTAAGCACCAGTCCTGTATATCACTGGAGAGATATTTAGTTCTTTCAACAGCAGTTTTGCTTGGTTTTTTACAAGTTCATGTGTCTCAGATCCTTCCTTTTGGATTTTTTGGCTGGTTTGCTATATCAAATGCAAGTGCATAGGGATGGAACAGTGTTGGCATTGTTCTGGCTCTTACTGCATCTTGAAGCCAGTGTGCACCTATTGTGGAGCAGTGGCTTCAGACAGGGAGAGAAAAAGCTTCTACAGATTTCTGGATCATGCATTAAAAATTATTCTGAAATATTATCATGGATTAATTTAATGCTGCTGTAGACAAACTGTATTTCAATGATCTCTGAAAAGAGAAAGGAATAGTTCATAGGGCATAAATGAGCAGGGCGACTGCTAAAAAAGAAAGTATGCAAATTATACAGAGAGATATTCAATACTCTCATTTAAAATATTGAGTATGGAAAGGGAGTCTAGTCAGGGGGAGTAGGGGAAGTTCTCATGCAATTATGCAAGGATATCCATGTTTTACATTTATAGTGTTCCACGGAATATCTGGAATTCAGCCTATGCTGCCTTTCAGAGGTAAAACAAATAGAGGCAAAATAAATGGAGTGAATACAATTAAACAAGGTTAACTTGCATCTAGACTTCTGAGAGCCTAGTATTTGCCTCATTTTTAGTCAGAAATTTCTAAAAGCATAGGTTTTTTTTAATAAAAAAAAGCCAGACAGAGAATTTTTCTTCCCCCCTCTGGTGATTTTTCTCTACCACTTGTGCTTTCGCTGTGCTGCTGGAGTAGCTGGGAGACAATTGGAGGTTATTTTTAGACTGACTCACTCTGTAAAGCTGACATTTGTAGGTTAGGCGTACCAGTTGCCGACTGCTTCTTCTTCTGCATCTTCCTTATATATTCCCCTTCTAAACAGTTGGACATCCTCCTCCTCCTTCCCCAGTCTTTCCCCATAAGTATCAGAGTACTAAACCCATATTCTGTCTGTCAACATTTTCTGTCGAGCTGAGTTAAATGCATCATTTAGGAGGCACAGTCAGCTCATGTCCTCTCACGCAGCTGGAAAAACACAACACGATGCAGTGCTTCTGCACCTCAGATCTGCTTCTAATGGAGCACAGCATGCTGAGCATCCCTCTAAAGCACAGAGGAGGACCAGGACATGGGCCATGCCTCAAGGCTAGGTTCACATACTGGGGGTCCCCATAATACCCACATCAAAACGTCTTCTGTGCTTCCCATCCTCCCAAGAGGAATTTGTCTGCCCACAATCTATGTCCCCAGAGAAGGGGATGCCCAGGAGTACCATGCAATGTGACCTGCATTTCTAGGGCTTGCCTTTTGACATCCTTGTCCACTGAAGTTGGAGAAAACGAGCTATGTTTAAAAGTAAAATTGCTGGTGTGTTTTGCCTCTGAGGAATTATTCAAACATGGGCGTGCAGGTAGCAGCCCATGGGAGCTGGGGTGAAAATCCCTGGGATGGATTGTCACCAATTCATGGAGCTGGAGATTCCCTGGTGTGTAAGAAACTCCATATCGCAGTTATTCACTGCTCTTAAGCCATAGCATTTAGCAGCATGGCAAATTTAAATCACTGAGCTTTCAACTCTGAACTCTTTCAATCTGCTGGAGTTTATGGAAACACAAAGACTTTCTAAGCCCACAGAGGAAAGATGGTTGGTAAAATTGGAATTCAACAGCAGATTAAATTATGAAACTGCCATTAACCTACTCTATATTATAATCTCAAATCCTTCTAATATATTTGCCATGCAGCAGTACAAACATTATTTTCCACTTAAATTAAAGCTGAACAGAAATCCTTTTCCCAGTGAACCTCTTTCTTTTCCTGATGCTTTCTTTTTTAATGAATATCTTCATGCAAATGGCAGTTTAAATAAATCCAGGCATGTAATCTTTCAGGACAAAATCCATTTTTTTTCAGTAGAGACCACATGTGGGCCTCATGCCAGGTAAAATCTAGTGTGCAGTCTAGTGAAATCCAGCCTTGGCCATCTTGTGAAGTCAGAGCTCTGCTGTTTTGCTCAGTGCAATGCTCCTGCTGAGGTTTATGACCACAGGGTTGACCACCGACAATGCTCATGCCGAGTTACCAGTATAATATCACCCTGTCCTGCCCTGATAATGCATTTCCCACCATGGTCCATTCAGGAGAACCCTGAAATCTGCTGCCAAAGAGCTGGCTGGGGGCAGATAAAGCACATTGCTGCGGGATCCACACCTCCTTCCATGTAACCCAACTGCTTGAGGTGCTTTATCAGAGACAAGTGCTATTCCCGTGCCACTAAAGAGGGAAGTAGGAACATGGCCCAAACTAGGGTGGCTGGAGGAAGGACTGCTCTGAGACCAGAACAGTTCAGGCAAGGACATCATTGAGGTTTAAGTAGTCTTTGGAGGGAGGCATGGCTGAGTGGGGTGACCACACAGAGGAACAGACAACCTAAAGCAAAACAAAAACACCTCACACCAGGTTCTTCTTTTCTTAGCTCAGTACCTTCTTCTGAAATGAGGTCAAATAAAAATGTTATCAGACTCTCTCTGTTTTAATGAGGTTTCAAAAGCCCCTGCAATGTAGTTATTTTGGTTGACACAGGAGAGCACACTCTGAGGGAAGCAGTTCATTGCCCGGATCAGTCAGAGTGTCTTGGTTCATGCTTGTAGAAGCCCAGAGTTGTTGTAGCTCTGCCATTTTGGAAATATTCTGTCTCAGGAAGCAGCACTGTGCTGAAGCCTGGGAGCGTCTCCTGCTCTGGTGAGTACCAGGAGGGGAAACCTGAACCCAGTGGTGGGAGTAGTGCTGTCTCTGTTCATTTCTCCAGCAGTAAGCAGGATTGTGCCTGTATTTAATAAATGTACACCTGTTCTTTTATTTCCCCGAAGTGTTCCCCTTGGTGCTAGAGACCCCACAAGAGCACAAACCTCTCCCTACAGTAGCAAAATAATATCATGAAGGTCATGTTGGTAGGGTCCCTCGCACACATCACTACCACTGGTTGCCCAGAAACAAACCCCCTGAAAATTCAGATGCTAAAAGCAGCTAAATGAAAATCAAAAGCAGGAATTAAGAGGGAAGGAAATGTGTTAACTAGTTAATTAACTGATTGATGTTACTTTGTTGGTTCTTACCCTGCAGTCGGCACTGGTTCAGTGAAATGTGCTTTCAAGAGAAATGATGCTAATTAAGTACATGACAGAGTGGCCCAGGTAATAATTAGCAAGGGACGAAGTGACCATTTGTTAGAAATTTTTTTGTCAGGCCTGCAGAAAATTTGTATTTTTGTTTGTCTGCCCAAACCTTGGGCTACCTAGAAAGATCTTCACTAAATGTAACGTCCAGATCCCCCCTGGCTTAAAAAGCAGCAGAAATCCGAGATACAACCAGCATTCATTTTCTATTATGCAAATACAACTTCACAGTATGACACATCTGTAAAGCTTCATTTGGTTCCCCCCTGGCACAGTAAGCATCTGCAGCTTTAATGTCTTTGATATACTGTTTTTGATTAGATTAAAGATGATATTTATAGTAATTTCAGTAATGTCATTAGCTGTCACTGGAGTATCCTCCAACATTTTGTTTCCTCCATATGTTTTGCAGAAGGGATAATGAAATTTGACTGTCCTGCAGCTTGTGTATAATAGCCTTGTTGGGAGCAGGGTTCCATGGGATCAGGCACTTTCTTCAAGTGAAAATGGGGGTGATCTGGTGGGCTCTGTAAGCTGTGCATGACAATCCTGCCCTCTGCCTCCACCGTGTCTTTCCTTCCCCATCCCTCCAGAGACAAGTTCCTCTTTCCTGTTGGTTGGCTGAAAATGCTTACATGTCTGTGGGGTCAGGTCAGGAGGGACAGATGGAAGGATGGTTAGGTGGGAGGGTAAGACATGAAGAGTGACTACAGATCACCATTATATTTAGCAGAGAGGAAAATGCTGGGGAATATGACGACAAGCAATAAATACCTTCAGTTTAGGAGTTTAAACAAAGGTGGGGAATTATTTATAGAAGGACAGCGAGTGTTGGCCAAAGGTCAGGGAAAGGAAAACAGTTCAGACTTTTTTTTTGGTGTGTGGAAAGTAACTGGTATGTAGCACAGTTGCCAAGACCAGAGGGGCCAAGGCATATGTTTGTGGCCATGCAAGATGAGAAAGACCATGGGTTGGGGTTATGTGGTGACGGTCCTGAGAGTGGGAGAGAGAAGCTGGACATGCAACCAAGAGATTTTGTCTTCTATTTCTGATCCTGAGCCTCATTCTGCAGAGCACAGATGCAGCTCTCCAAAGGCACTCCCATGTGGCTCTGTGTAGTTGTTTGTGGGAATAAACACTCCAGTTTTGGGATTGTTCTAGCTTCACTTTCCTAAAGTCCAAAATATACTATGTTACTTGAAAGAGTAAGGCACTGGCATTTATGGTGGGCAGTGGGCACAGTGGAGTTAAACTGTTATTGCAGAATTCAACATATAAACATTAGCTCCCCAAGAGGTGGTGAGTGAAAGTATATGTGCGAGTGACTTTGTTTAAGTAAAAGATTGCTTGACTTTGCATTAATCTTTAAGATTAATGGTGCTGAAAAACAAAATTAGCAAACTCCAGAAATATATCCCAAAAGCATTTAGAGGGGCAAAAAAATTAGATAATTTGGAGCATTGCACTTAAAGGTGCATTCCCAAGTTGTGCATACGGAAGATCTGACCCACTGTAACATGACTGTAAGCAGAGGGGGTCCAGCCCCAGTGGCGAGGGCTGCGGAGAAAGTGAGAGGAAGAGGTCTCACTAGTCTCTGGAGCATCCCTGGGCCAGGTCCTGGGAGCAGCAGGCATACACACAGCCCAGTAGCCTTCCCTGGTGGGCTAGAGATGATGGAGATGTCAGACTGACAGCAGGTGCAGTGGATCTGGGCATGGTGCCCTGAACCTTCCCAGGGTGGTGTTGCCTTGATCAGTTTACCAAAATGTCTCACCAAAAGAAGAGACATTTTAATTCAGAACTTGCTGTGCCCCACAGTCTAAGGCAAGTTTTGCCCCTAACATGAACAGATGAAGTCACTGCTAGTTTAAATGGGCATGGCAAGAGTACATCATGAGGCAATACCAACCACAGTGGTGGATCCAACCCTCATATTCTGCCAGTGTGCTGCTCTGAGCTAAAAGCAGTACTGTGGTCATAATAACCTTGGTTTGGTCCCTTTTACCCAAGGAAGAGAAGCTTGCCAGGTGACTGCAACACAGGTTCTTCAAGCCAATTGTCTTTTTCTGGCTTCATACTAGCTTAAGCTGAGAGTCTAAACTCATGAGAGATTGTCTCATCGGTCTAATCGGAGCTAGTAAGTCCTTTCAAGCAGCAGTTCCCTTGGGAACAGCATACATTTTGCAATCAAACTGTATTTCACCACTAGATCTTTATACAAAGGTAAATAGGGCAACCAGCATTTCTTTTTTTTTGCAAATGCACTTTGCATTTATGACAATGAAAATGTAATTTGAAAATGCAGAATTGAAATCTTGCTTGGAAACTGCCAAATACAGTTGTTTACGTTTCTGAAAAATAATCCTTCCTTACAAATTCTGGTTCAAAAGATACATGAATCATGCTTATATATTTTCATATGTAGTCATAGGCATATGAAATATATTCCTATCAGTATATTTGAAGATACACTGGTATTTTGCATATAGCCATTACATTAACATTGTGAATATTTTCATTTATCACCCAAGTCAGTTTGTAGGAACTATAGTAATCCATCTATTTATCTAAGATATGTGGGTACATCTGTAGTTCTGTCTCCTTTGCTGCTGGCTTCCCCTTGCACTAATCCTTTAAAACCTCCCAGGCACTTTCTACTCCTTCTTTTATTATTTTTTATTATTGAAACACCATCCCAGTTTCATTCAGGTCTGGTTTATCCTGGTTCAGCAGTTCATTTCACTGGTTCCCACACCTCTACCCTGATCAAGCACCTTCCTTCAGTGGGCTCAGCCTGGGCAATGTGGGGCTTTCAGCCCAACACACCTCAGAAAATTTGCCCACCTCTGATCGGCCCTTGGCTACCTCACATCCTCCTGCACTCCCACCACACAGGGATAGCATGAGCTCTTCACACTGAACGTCAGGGGTTTGAAAGGAGAAATGTTGATTGTTTTCAGATCCTTCAGTTCTCCATCCTGATTAACGTCTCATATGGAAGAAGTTTATGTAAAGCTGATGTTCACAGGCTCTGCATTATGCAATATCATTCCCTGCTAAACAATTCTTGTCAACACCTATAGTCTGTTTCTTTGTTGCACTCTTGGTGAAAATTGTTGAAACTCATGTTTTAATGTTCCCTCTCCTATTATTTATAATATAGTGAGTTACAAGTGACAACTAACCAAAACAGTTCTTGGTAGATATTTAATTTTCTGTATATTTTAAGCATGAAGTTTTTTCTTTTTAAAGAAGAGGATGCTTAGCCTAACAATCTCAAAATGTAATTAAAACATAAAATAAGAAAATTTTATAGCTGCCCTCCAGATGTTCTAAAGATTTCCTGTAGGGTAAAAAGATGTGATTTGTTTCTGAAGTCCTCACAGCTTTCTGTAATGTTCACCGTCTCAAGCTGCCAGGATTTACTGTCTGCCAAAGATAGACATTTTTGGGAAGAATAAGGAGATGATCCTTTTAACCTCATCTGTCACAGCCAATAGAGGTTATGAGCCAGCGTCCCAGCCACACAAGATGTTCCCAGTTGCATAAGCTTTGTCTGCTATCAGCCACCCTCATCTTCTCACCCCTCGTTATGCTCCTCATTAGCTTGTGTCACGGGCTGATTTATGACTGTCCCTTCAGCAAGGATACCCCACATTCCCCCATCCTGTTGGGTAGCCTGTGGTACTTGAGGAATACCCAGGCTGAACTCCCTGGAAGGGCACTGCCACCCACCATCAACTCCTGTCTCTGTCTGAGATCGGACTGCGCCTCCTTCAGAGCCCTTTGAGCGGCAAGGCATCGCTGGCTGCCTGCCCCAGCCTTCTCAGCAGACTCACCAGAGTGCCACAGTTCCAGGGTTACCCTTTATTCCCCCTCAACAGGGTAAACCCAAACCTTTTAGGCAGAATCAGTTGCTTCTGCAAGGTCTGATGCTTCCACACCAGCCTGCTCCCTGCACAATCGTAGAATCAATGGTTTGGCTTGGACCTTAAAGATCATCTAGATTCAAACTCCCTGCCATGGACAGGGACATCTTCCACTAGACCAGGTTTCTCAGAGCCCCATCCAAGCTGGCCTTGAACACTTCCAGGGATGGGACATCCACAGATTCTCCAAGCACCCTGTGCCAGTGCCTCACTGCTCCCAAAGAGTAGCAGAGGGCTTTTACAGCCTGTGAATCATAACAAGAAAACCTGCCATGGACAGTCTCAATCCCGGCTTGTGCACACTCCCATTGTCTCTACCAGAGCTGCTCAGGAACCAGGATTTTGCCATTCTGGAATTTGCGGTGCAGGGGGAGGGAGCAGTCCTGAGCCCCAGCAGGGAGAGCTGCATCCCGCAGTGTCCCATAAAATCCAGCACCCCTCCAAAATAAATTGCAGAGCTGCCAAGACATCGTGTTTTGGTTTCTTTTTTGTTTTCACTCACACACCAAAGGATATTTGTGTATGAAAACAGCAAAAAATATCAAAATTACCTGAGCTGAAATTGAACAGAGATGGAAGATTACAATATTTTCTCATCTGCCAACACTGGCAACAACACTACCCCACAAAATATTTAGCTGAAACTACATCTTGCCAGAGAACTATTTGGTCTAAAGAGCATTTTGCACATTTTTCCCCAGCTGTTAGTTTAGTTTTGGTTTTTATCTGAGTCCTGAAGAGCATATATGTGTTTGGGATTATAATAATTTTGGGATGAGCTCCTCATCTACATGATGCAGCTGGCAAATGAGCAACTCAATTTGCACCTCGTGGTCTACACACGATGCCGCTGTCAGGCCTGTCAGGATGTGCTCAGTGCCGACGGAGCCCCCCTTCCCCCCGCCTCCAAGCCCATTTCAGAACATCGCCTCCAAATCCCCTGCCCTGCAAAAGCTCCGGGGACCTGCAGGCTTCCCCGCTAATCTCCGGATCATCCAAAATCACACTTGGTGGGGAGGAAAGAGGGGGCTGTGCTGCAGGAAGCTGCTTGTGCCTGCGCAGGCTTTGGCTCATTCTGGAGTTAACCTCTCTGCCTGGGCATCCTCATGTGCAAATTGAGGAATAACAACACACTTCAGAGGGGCGGTGGGGTAAGGATTAACTGTGATGCCACTTTGAAGCGCTATATACATGCCAAATATTATCATCATCCTAAATATGAGGCTGGGATAATCCATGTATTTTGGCAGCCCTGGAATCCTATTTTACTTCATCTGTTTTAATTAATAAATTTAATTTCGCATTATTAGGGAAAACAAGGATAAAAAATAGAGCCTGCATATGCTTTATTACAAATTATTGTTATCAGCTGCCCCGCAGGACTCCAGTCAGCACTAAATATGAACAATGGTTAAATTACAGGGGTCAGGGAATGAGCACAATCAAAATGCAAACACTTTTCTTCTATGTGAGATGGGCAGGGAAAAAAAAAGAGGAAGAATCCTTGGAACCTCCTTGGAGCCACTAGGACTGCGGAGAGGCATACCAAGTAAACTGTAAAACTGATTACTGGGCTCAAAAAGGCTAACATGCAATTTGTGTTCTTTTTATGTAGATTAAATGCATTCACTGCAGCTCATAGAGCTTAGATACTCAGCAGGGATTCAGAGGGCTGGGTATCAGTCAACCACAGCCAGCCACTAAACCACAGGGCAAAATCGGCTATTGTACATTAGAATAGTCACTTAATCTATCTTAATGGGTGAAAACCCCATGGGACAAATGTATATTAAAATCAGAAAGTTAGTTGTAATGTTTGAGGAAAGTGGTTTGGTTTTTTTTTTGAGATAGCACTGTAAAACATTATTAATGAGTCTGAAATCTTCTTGAATGTCTTTATGTTTAGCTTTTGAAAATGCAACTGCCCAGCAGCCCAGGCCTGTGGACCGGGAGGAAACCCAAAGGCATGAGACACTCGCCATAGGGCTGCACCTGGAATAAACCAGGGAGGAATCAAACAGGATTTCCTTGGGGTAGCTGCTGTCTGATGGGTTTCTCTTGAGAGTGTAAAACATGCCAAACATGAAAACCTGGGGACATAGCTAACAGAATCCTGGTGCTGGTAACAATGGTAGAGCTACCTTTCTGAAAATAACTCCAATAAAAGTAATTTATTAATTTTTTTTTATTTGGCAGGGGCTACTGAAAGGCCATTTTATTTGGAATGAAAGGCCATTCCACATCTGCAGCAGAGCAGAGAAAGCCCAACCTTCACTCTACCTTCTTTCAAGAACTCTGGGCTACTGGAAACTGAGAAGCAATAACACAACCTTATCCTCTGCTTGAAAAGATTCCTACTTATTTTGCTTGTGTCTGGGCTCTCCTTGGCCCCTTCTAGCTTAGATTCCCCCTAAGGGTTTCTCCCCCCACTACTTATATCCTATTTAGAGTTAATTGGGACTGCCTGCCATCATGGCTCAGAAATAATTACTTCGCCATAATTAGTCTCAAATCAGGATTTTTACACCTGTGCTGAGGATGGCTGATCACAACACTGGCATTCCCACATGTGGACCCTGAAATGGTGCAAGGACACCAAGCTCTGTGTAAAACACACAGGGGTACAGACTGGGGGAGAGATGCTTTGACAGTCAACCATCAACATTATTTTGGAAAATACTTGGTGAAAAACCCTCCTAAAGCCTACAATGCCCATTTCACCTCAACTGGACATAGAATGAGGTCTTCACCAGCTGTCTCAGCTGCCTGTTTACCAGCTCTACATGGATGCTGCTGCAGGAGAGCCACCTGTGCTCCAGAAGCACAACGTGAGTTGATTGGTCTGTCAACTAGAAGGGATGCTATGGGATCTGGGAGACACACTGGGAACTAACGTCGTATCCTGACTCATTCTGTTAATCAGACATTTGCAGCAGTCTCCTAAAAAGGTATTCCTGTTGGCTGGAATGAGGACCCCGGCCGGTGTGCAGCACTTGACCATGCAGGAAAACTGGATGACCTTGAAAGCCAGAGTGATAAAAAGCAAATGGCATTCAATAGTACTGAACGTCAGGTCTTGCTCTCAGGGACTGGACAAGCACTGCTGACATAAACTGAAGGCTCCTGTGTCAGAAACTACAGGTATGGCAGACAAGCCTGGGAGGGTCCATCAGGCACAGAATGGCTGAGAGTCACCACTCTGAAGTGTTAATGCTCTTCCAAGAGCAGGGAGGAAAAGTGTTTCCAGCAGAGCTGGGGAAATAGCAGTGCTGCTATTAGCAGTCCCATGTGTAAGATGAGGCATAGGCCAGGTGAAGATGCATAGTTCTGATTACACTTTCCTATGGAGAATATTTTTTTATCTCTGGGCTAGCTTCTGCATGATTTCTCCCATGAAATCTGTATGTCTCAAACAGGAGCACAGAGCACAAAAATCTGTTCTTTTCACTCAGCTGCCCTGCACATGAACACACACAGACACACACACACTCTTCAAGGCATCTCTAGGTGTGACAGGGACTAGGGACTGAAGCACCTCAAGCCACTTAGACTGCTTGGGTAAGGACATCTTCCTGCAGATTTCAAACTTCTCCTGTGTGGTTCAGGTACCTGGCACCGATAAGCTGATGCACAGATCAGTCTGCTGAGGCACGTAGGGTGCCAGCCAGGATGGATCAAGAGCAAGGGCAGATTCCAGCTCAGGAAAAGTCAGGACATACATAGTCCTACTGCAAGGAGGGAGTCTGGCGTCTGGCAGCAAAGGCATGTGCTGCCTACAGTGCTGGCACCTAACCAGATGGGATGGTGGGGGGAAATGGGATCTGGCCCGCTGTGCTGGGAGGCGTGGAGGACTGAGTCCCCTTCATGCTCTGCAGCCAAGCAAACACTGCACTCCTGCCACTTCACTGTGATTTGCATGGCAGATCAGAAGGACAAATTTCTCTCTGGGTGATTTATCCCCAGCACTCACACCTCAGTGAGTGTATTTCATAAGGTAAAGAATTTTTCAGTGCCTCAGCAATCTCCCTTTCAAGACTTACCAAAAGCAGGATGCCCAGGGTGCCTCCTGGGTCCTGCTGGTTGGCCTTATCTTCACTCACTGTGCCACTGCATATTTGGTTGTCCTCCAGGACATACAGACATGGCTGACATTGTCAGCCACCGGGATGATTTTTCTGGCCTCCAAGAGAGGGTTAGTTTGACATTCTCTTTTCTCCTGGCTTAATTCTGTGTTTTCTTTAGGTGAACTACAAATGCAGAGCTGCCATAGTCCTTGTTTTCTGTGACACTGTTGCCTACATGCCATGTGAAAAGCAGCTTTCTGTTTTGATAATTACAGGTTGCCTATAGACTGCATGGCAAGGACTACATGTTTCTTTCATTCAGACTACCCTGTTTTCAATATAACCTCCCAATCTTTTTCACCTGTTGGCCTTAACCTTCCACAAGCAATGAGCAGACCACTAAGAGTTGTGAAGTCTGATTTCCTCCTTGGTTCCATAAGGTCATCAAATTGCATGCATCACATCTCGACTGCATCTGTTTTGCCATTTAATTTTGTTCAATAGCTGTATCACACATGGAGGTAAAGCATGAACATCTGCTTCAGTACAAGAGCTTCAAGACCAGTCAAAGTCATTGTTATAATTTCACCTTAGAAACTTTTAAAGTCTGCATCCTCCATTCTAGTGGGAAATAGGCCTTACTGTAGTCTGTGTTTAATAACCCACTGCTTAACCCATTGCTACACACCAGTGTGTCATGAAAAATATACTGGGGTTCTCAGACTACAGTAACTTTTCTACCCATGATGCTGAAGAAGGGAAAGATCTGGAAATTGTAAAAGATTAGGTGGTTTTCAAAAACTCAGCCATTTTTCAGGAGGTACTGAGTTTTTAAGTCCATTTTTGGAAAAATAATAAAACTGGCCTTTCTATTACACCATTCAAGTATTAAATATGTTTTAAGTGAGGGATTTTCTTCTGCATATTAAATTTATCTTCCAGACATCACTCCTCTTGGTACTGTAACTAGAAGATGAAATGATAAAAGACACTAAATTACACAGTCTGAGATATTCTGGCTAATGTCTCTATTTTAAAAGCCAATATACACAGTGGTATTTACAACTCTTGCCTGGAGAATGGCTTATCATCATTTTCTTTTATTAAAGATGTTTGAAGTATATCTCACCCTTCTCCAAGGACACAGAAGTCCCCAGCACTAAGGAAATCACGTGGTTCCAGTTCTCTTTGATCCATAACAGGGAAGAAAACTCTAAATGCCCATCGTGGTGCTAGCCAATTGTCACGACTTCAGGTCACAGTCATCATCATGCTGTCACAGAATTACAGAACTGTAGAATCATTTAGCTTGGAAAATACATTTAAGATGATCAAGTCCAACCCTTAACCCAGCACTGCCAAGTCCACCACTACAGCATGTCTCTAAACACCACATCTACACATCTTTTAAATATCTCCAGGGATGGTGACTCAACCATTTGCATGGGCAGCCTGTTTCAATGCTTGAAAACCCTTTAACTAAAGAAATTTTTCCTACTTTCCTATCTAAACCTCTCCTGGTGCACCTTGAGGCCATTTCCTTATCCTATCACTTGTCACCTGAGAGAAGAGGCTGCTCCCCACAGCTGGCTACAACCTCCTTTCAAGCATCTGTAGAGAGTTATAAGGTCCACACTGCGCCTCTTTTTCTCCAGGCCAAACAACCCCATCTTCCTCAGCTGCTCCTCATCAAACTTGTGCTCCAGACCCTTCACCAGCTCTGCTGCCCTTCTCTGGACACGCTCCAGCACTTCAATGTCCTTCCTGGATTGAGGGGCCCAGAACTGGACACTGAATTTGAGATATGGCCTCACCAGTGCCCAGTACAGGGGGACAATCACTGCCCTGGTCCTGCTGGTCACACTGTTCCTGATACAGACCAGGATGCCATGGCTTTCTTGGCCATCTGGGCACATGCTGGCTCATGTTCAGCTGGCTCCAGTCCTTTTCCACTGGGTAGTTTTCCAGCTACTCTGCCCTCAGCCTGTAGCACTGCATGGGGTTGTTGTGGCCCAAGTGCAGCACCCAGCACTTGGCTTTGTTGAACCTCATACAATTGGCCTCAACCCATTGGCCCAGCTTGTCCAGATCCTATCCAGTGTACACATCCAGGCCATGAGCAGCCAGTTTCTCCAGGAGAATTCTGTGGGAAACAGTGTCAAAGGTTCATGAGCCTCTCTGTTGAGAGTCTCTCCATGCCTTGACTGTGACAGTCAAATACCCTTTTGGACTGTATTTAGGTGCAACATAGATAGAAATAATTGACAACATAGATAGAAATAATTATGTGTATCATTACTCGTAAGGGATGATGTCAGCTCCAATAGGTTCATGCAACACATGATTTGCATTGTAGCTCATTGCTGGTTCTTGGCATTAACAGTGGTACACACTTGAATCATGGGGTATTTATCTATATTGCTACAAGTTCATTGCTACCTGATTTTTCATGTTCATTGCTAAATGACACATCCTGGCATCTGAGACTTTCTGATCCTGACAGCAATGAGGTTTAATGCAGGAGTGTGCTTGTTTTGGCTAGGGTAGAGTTAATTTTCCTTCACAGTGACTGATATGGGGCTGTGTTTTGGATTCGTGCTGAACACAGGACTGATAATACAGAGATGTTCTTGTTACTGCTGAGCAGGGCTTATACAGAGCCAAGGCCTTTTCTGCTTTTGTGCTGGTGAGGAAGTTGGGGGTGCACAGGAGGTTGGGAGGAGACACAGCCAGGACTGGTGACCCCAGCTGACCAAAGGGACATTCCAGACCATCGGACATCATGCTCAGTACATAAAGTGGGGGGAAGAACGACGAAGGGGAGGACATTTGGAGTGATGGAGTTTGTCTTCCCAAGTCACTGTTACACGTGGTGGGGCCCTGCCCTCCTGGAGATAGCTGAACATCTGCCTGCCCATGGGAAGTAGTGAACTAATTCCTTGTTTTTCTTCACTTATGTGCATGGCTTTTGCTTTCCCTATTAAACTGTCTTTATCCCAGCCCACAAGTTTTCCAGCTTTTACCCTTCCATTCTCTCCCTGATTCTTCTGGTGGGGCTGTGAGTGAGTGGCTGCATGGGGCTTGGCTGCTGGCTGGGGTTAAACCACAAGGAGGTAAAAGAGTTCTTTTTAAGAGAAAAAAAAATTAAAACAATTTGACTTCACACAAGTAAATTACATGGGTTGTGCTACATTAATGTAAAGAAAATATGTATACACCAGATAATGGTGATGCTACATCAATCAAACGTATTAGAGAAAAATGAGCAATGTGGGCTTGGAAACTTAAAAGTACTGTGACCGCTTCTGTATCCTTTTGCTGGTAAAGGATACAAAAGGACTTGTCACGAATCCAGTTATCCATGCCTACGGAAAACCATAAAACCCCTCTAAAATGAGCCAAAACTGTGTTTTCAAAAACAAAGGTCTCTCATACTTAAAGTCCTTTCTGGGAGCTATTCCAGATCTAAATGGAGTGTCACTAGGAAACAGGAAAGCTTTCTTTCCCAGTGCCGTGGCCCTTTCATTTCTCTCCCTGGAAGATTAAATTTGAACATTGCACAGTTGGATTCTCTGCTTTCCCATCTTGTGCCGTGCTTGTGGTGAAAGGCTGCCACGTCCAAACAGCAGTTCTTTTCTTCCTGCTTGCATTTCTCTGTATGGCTGCAGGATAAAAGCCTAAGGGTCATGGTGATGTTATGTTTAAAGAAACTGGTAACTGGTCCAGCACTACATCTTGCCCATCTTGCCACCTGGCCATGTGGTGCTCTGTGGAAATTCTTGTGTGCATGAAGGAAAAAAAAAAAAAACTTTAACAGGTGAGTGGGTTGGATATTTTAGGTAATGGTGACCTTTCTGGTTTAGTTTTCTGTTTTTAAATGGTGGTTGTTAAGAGGAATGCTAGAGTAAATCCTGAGAGATGGGATAAAAGTCAGAGGGCACGGGAAGCTGTTGGGGCTGCAATATAAATTCATTTAGCACATTGCTCTGCAATTTATCACTGAGGTCTCATCTCCATATATTTGGTGTGTGCTGCACATTTAGGGACAGGGATGAAGTACAGTGGGGAAAATGGCTTCCCTCTTCCTTGTACAGACAGTTTTATAAACTAGGATTTATTTACTGGCACACAGTATTGCTGTCAAGACACCTAAAAATATTTTGACCCATAGATTTTCATTGAAATAGGGGTGGGCAGCTGGAGTTGTGCCTTCCTCAGAATGACATCTGAAAGGGGCAGCCCGGTGGCAGCCTGCTTGGGCTCACTTCACTGCCCAAATCTTGGCTTTTCCACGAAGCACCTAGTGTTTTGCAAATAACAACCAAAGCACAAAGTGGCATTTGTGAGCAATGTTAAGAGCAACAGAACTTTGCAAAGAGATGTATATTTAACTGCTTGATTGCTGAGAGCTTGGCTGCACAAAGTGGAGGGGCATAACACGCTACCAGGTCACTTGGTTCCACAACGGGAGTGGCAGAGGAATATGCTACGCAAATTCCCAGTGGGCTCAGTGCCTTGTCGGTGGGCTGTGAAAAGGAGGGCCCCCTTACCATGAGATCTGCACATTTTCAGGGTGCAAGGGGTGGGCAAAATCTGCTTATAGCTGGATTGGGAAAGTGGGGGAACAGTAAAAGGAAGAGGGTTTGCAGAAAACCGTAAGTCAGAAGTCACAGCTTGTATTTGCCTAACCAGCCCCAGATGGGAGAGGTTTGTAGGTGTGGTGGCTAAGGAAAGTTTCCAGGAGAAATTCAAAGAAAAGGGAACGATGGGCTTTGCAAAACCTGAAGGATTTTCCTACACATGGGGGGATGTGTGAATGTGACTGACGGGGAAACGCATTCCAGGAGAAAAATGCAGATCAAGGACAGAAGGAAGGAGCTTCAAAAGCTAAAGGACTTTGAAGACAAATGTTCGTGCTTTGATATGACGAATGGCCACACGGTCTGCTCTGAGCTGCACGTGGCTGTAGCATTGAGGAGTGATGGCTGGCTTGCAGGTGGTCACTGGGGCAGTACCACCACCACCTTCTCTCCTTCTTTCTTAAATCCCTGCTCTTAATAGAAAACAAACAAACAAAAGTTTCCTGTTATCTCCCCTCTAAAGATTTGTTACGATGCTGGCTCGGAATCAGAGGCTTTTACAGAACAAAATTTTGTCCCTCTGAACTCCATTTAAATTCCATTTCAATGGGTAATGCTATCAATTCCTTCACTGAAAATGCAGAAGGAACTGCCTTTAGAATAAGTTCCATTTTCTGGATTACAGAACGTGCTTAAATCTGTCTGTGACTATATTTATTACAGTTCCTTTTTTTCAACTTGCTTGAACTCTGAAAGGGGAAGGTCAAATGATATAACCTCGTAAAATCCCAGTGCAAATGTAGGGACTGTCAGGAAATTTCATAAGTTTAGGATTTCTGGCATTTCAAAAAGAAAAATTGATTGTCCTTTTCCCATTTGCCTGGAACAGGTGAATGAAGATACTTCTGAAGCAATAATTTATTGTGTCTTTAGGGATTCAGTGAAGCATTTATGAATATAGCCCAAAGTCTCTTGACACTGGCTGCTTGATATATCATGTATTTTACACAGGAACTCAAACAGCAAACTTGGCTTTCTGTATGAAGTCATAAACATTGGAAAGCCCTGTGCATGGTGAAATGGGCTACCAGGTGGTGCATCCAGGGAGGCTTTAAGCTCTTCTTTAAGCCCTCCCTGACCCACACTGCTCCGGTCTGTTCTATCTGTGGGATATGCACCAGCACCTGACTTTCTGTGGGATGCTCCACTTTGCTCCACGGCAACAGATGCAGGTAAGTAAGAGAGGAGATGGGGACAGGCTGGGCACACCTGCATGACCTGGGAAGGATGGGGCAGCAGCACTCACAGGAGGCTGGAGGCATATCCCCAGTTCCATTCTGAAGATGTGTTAAATCATCGGTCAAACAGAGGCTGCAAATTGATATCTGCAGCTGACAAGGCTCAGGAGGAAATTCCTTTAATTATGCTGGGAAGAGCATGATTAAAGGAGGTGAGAGGGGCAGGTGTGCAGGGTAAGGGACAGCAGGGGACTCATTTCTGTCACATCTGGGAGCAATCCCACCATGACACTGTATTCTGTCTGTCAGCCTTGTTTCTGTGAGGCTTTAATTAAATGAAGACAGTTAAGTAACTATAGTATAAAAGTTTCCAGATTTTGGGGAAGGTGATTCCAGCACCTTGAGGCGATAAACTGCTGGGTATCTCCTGCAATGCAGACCAGTGTGACACACAGTGCAGAATCAAGCCCATTGTGTGCTAAGGTCAAACCTTAGCACACATATATTGAACAAGACTCCACTCTCTTCCTCCTTGCTGTGATGTTCACTTTTGACCAT
The DNA here is from genome assembly GCA_013399875.1 of Gymnorhina tibicen. NCBI lineage: Eukaryota > Metazoa > Chordata > Aves > Passeriformes > Artamidae > Gymnorhina > Gymnorhina tibicen. The sequence continues at coordinate 120,186 of VXAZ01008425.1, read as the reverse complement.
GATGCGGACACAGAAGTGAAAATATACAGAAGCATTTCTTACTAATGAAACAGTTTAAGTTCTTCATACTTCAAAGGAGCCTATGAAATTTGGCTCTTAGAGGTTCCAGAGTATTTCAGAACTTGCATCCTCAAATTCCCCTGCTTTTAATGCTAATGATTCCATTTAAAAACAAAATTACTTCAATCAGAGCACAGTCAGGTTCCAGAGGACAGCACTGGAAGTGCAGTAATAAATGTCAGGCTGATTCAGCAGTGTGTGTGTGCTCACGCTGAACTGGTGCAAACAGCTAGGAAAACTATGAAGCAAAGGCTGAACTGGCCCACTGGATGTGTTGGAAGAGTCCATCACGAAACCAGTATCAATGTCTGAACTTCATCAGAGATTTGCCTTGTCTCTACATAGCATACAGGTCTGAAATCCTAGCCTGTGGTTATTCCTAATCTGTAAGTATTTAAAATCTGTACTCCTAAGTAGCTTGCACCCAAGAGTAACATAACAAAAAAAGCAGAAAAGTCGTTGAACTAAATCTTTAAGCCCTGAGAAAATCCTGCAAAAATGGGAGTAGGAGAAGGGAATAAAAAGCAAATAAGAAGATGACCAAGAGGGCCTTAAAAGAAAGTTTTGGGCCAGTATTTTAGAAAGCCAAGGGAATAATGCAGGAGACACTGAACTGGTTATCTTGGCATTGATCCCAGGCATAGTTCAGGGAAAGGCTGATTGGGGGTGTAATCCATAAAAAGAAATGAAAAGATGAGGGCATTAGTAATGTCAATCAACATCACTTTATGGAAAACAGGTTTTGTCAAATATACTTGATAGCATGTTTTTAGTAGAATCACAAGTCTGTAGGTCACAAAAGATGGTATTGCCATAAAGTACCTACATTTTTGTGTTTGGGGAAACAAGAGCACTAAACAAAACCAATGTAGCTCCTATTCAAAGAATGAATAATGTGAACAGAGAAATTGAAAAAACTTGGAAGTAGGGAAGGGTAACCCCTTATAGTGTGGTTTTAGTGGAGTCCAGTGGGTGCCTATTCTTGATCTAATGCTATTTAATATAGATTTTATAACCTGGCCAAAAGATCTGCTTCTCTGTTGATGAAGGCTGATGTAAACCACATGCACTTTCTTGTAGACATAGGTACAGTTATGAATTTAGAAATAAATGGAGAAGATCAGGAGTGTAAGATGGGGGGTTGTATTCTGGAAATTTGTGACCCTAAAGCAGAGCTGGAAGTCATTTGAGATAAATTACAGAATATGTTTCTTCCAGTATAATGATTTAGCCAGAGCTACAAACAGGTTACAAGAGCACCTGAACAAGTAGAAATAGAGAAATGGTATCATCCCTGCATATAATGAAATAATCTTTCTGCGAGAGCATTACCATTACACTCCTCCACTAACTGGTGTGCAGACCTCAGCAGGGATCAGGAGGACTTGGAAAGTTCCAGGAAAGACTTGTGTGCTCTCCCATTACAGGCTGCAGCAGCATGAGCTGGTTAGTGTACACAGAAGCTTAAGATAAAAGCCTTTACGTCCTCTTTAAAAAGATATTTCTCTTGGCAGAGAGCTTCTTAAGATGACAGAAAAGCACAAGATGCTCTGGTGCTTCATCTGTATTAGAGAACTGCATGGGCCTGAAAACAGTAGGAAGAAAGCAAGGAGGGTAAATGTTTTCCTCTCTGCAGTCAGCGTAGGATGAATCTGCAAGCGGTTGTGTAGACTTCAAGTAACTGAGATAGGCATTTCCTATGATGTAGCCAGAAGGTTCAGAAACAATTAAAAGAAGCGTGTTCTGCCCCTCTACCCTCCCACCCACACATACATATTCAAAGTAAAAACTACTCTGTAAAATAGAGTTCAAGAGCAATGGCCACTTCTCCATGACTCTGGGGATGTAATTTCTACTGCCTTGAATGAAATTAACCACAAAGTGAGGAGCTTTTGCAACACAAAATATTTTTACTCAGTTTGTAATGTGCTGATTAAATACTGATATACCTAGGGACAGACAACATGAAGAAATGTACTCCAAAATTTCTCATGACACAGCCCAGCAAAACATTGCTAGAGTGGCCTTAATGGGATCCATACCAGAAGGGCTCATTCATTCCATCAGTGGTTTGCAGAGCTACTTCTCAAATGACTAGTTAGTTGCCTTTTACAAAATAAAAAATCTCAGTTCTACAAGTTATTGTCTTGTACAAAGAATGGGCAAGAAATACACTGCAGAAAATAACAGCAAACAGACTTTGTGCTACGTGAGACAGAGCTCATTTTAAACACTTTGGTCTTAAAGTGCATCAGTTGTTTTTAATGATTATTTTGGTGCACAAAGGATGAAGCCACAGAGCATTGCTTACTCTAGAAACAAAAACTCCCCTAAAAATGCTTGCTGAGAGGCTCCTTCCTTGGCAGCCATGGGCATGGGGAGGTTCACACCAGACCCACTATAGTGAAACAACCAGGGTACCAACTCCAGCAAAGGCAGCAGCAGCCTCAGAGCCCTGCAAAGGGCTGGTGCCCCAAGCACTCACCAATGGGTTACACTAAGCACCCAGCATTTCCCTCCACGGTTAATAAAATAGGGAAATGGCAATTGCTCTGGGCTAATTTCTGTGTGATTCATAAGATACAGAAACACATGACTCCGGAGCAGGCAGAGAGGAGAACAGACATGGTTGCAAAAAACATCTCCACATCAAACTGGAGCTAACAACTTCTGTATTTTAAAAACAAAATGTTTTCTTTTCTGCGTATGTATTGTGTCAGATGACTATATAGGTGTAAACAAGCCTGCACTGTCTTATTGTCCATAAATAAATACTCAGTAAGTTCAAAGCAGGGCTGGATTCATAAAGCAACACTGTCCTAATCTGTATTCGGGTCTCAAGCGTATTATCTGTAATTTACAACCAATTTAAATGGCATTAACAGTCTTCCCCTTATGGGAATTTAAATTTGCATCCTACCATTGAATTAAACACTGATTGCATATTTTCTATAGGGGACGTAATGCTCTTTGAAGCTTGTTTTGAATAATAAAGCATCTATTCATGCACATGGTGCAATGTGTTTCTTTGTCCTGAATGTAATTGAAGTAAAATGTGAGTTAAAGGGATTTTTGCTCTAGCCACAGGTTTGTTGATTACCATCTATTTTCATCTATTCAAGGTTTTTAAAAGGAAAAGAAAAATACAGTAATCTCTTCCTGCATTTGGAACCTCATTTACCACTCAGAGCTTTTCTGAGAGCATCTGAGATGAACAATCAGAAGGTCAAGTTTCAGTCCATCTTTGAAGGAGAAGGGGAGAAAGGAACAACAAAGTGCCTTACCCTTCTGAAAAGAAAATTATGAAAGAAAAAATAAATAAATACCACAAACAAAAAGCAGAGGGAAGCAGACAACACCACATCTAACCTCCAGGAGAAAGATCTTGCCTACGTGTTAGGTAGCTGTTCTCTCTGCTGTCAATCACTGAGAGCCAGGAAAACCACAGCAACGATGACTTGAACACTGAGGAAGCAAATAGGGTGAAATAATACTATTGATCTTTTTTGTTTGATTTGTACAGGAGGAAAAACTGAAATAAATAATAAACGTGACTTACTCTTTCCTGGATGGGAAAAACAAGCACAAAGGCATCCTGAAGAAAAGGATTCTAGCTGGTGGATGTGTGGTTTGCCCACAGCATAGCTGGGTCCTCCAGCCACAGCCACCCTGACAGGGAGAGGCAGCGTGGGAGGACTTTCAGAGGAGTGGGTGACCTGATGCCAGGAGTGGGTGACCAGCTGCAGCAGGAGTGGTGGAAATGTCCCCCAGTATGGCCATCCCTGTGACCTTCTCTTGTCCTGTGCAGCTCACCAGGCTGGAAACCTCTGCTTGCTGATGATGCTCAGTACACTCAGCAAATCATCTGGAGAAACTGCGTTCTCCACTAGCTCTGCTGTGCCAGGGTACAGATGCAAACAAGTTAGGGAAAAAGCCTCTCTTGAAATCTGGTGGATTTTAAGAGATTTTTTTTCCCCTCTTAGCCCCTAAAGGTGATCTTTATTTTCAGATGCAGGCAGGCCTGAGTCTAATAAAGCCATTGTGGTGTTAATAGCTCTGATATTCATGATCCTGGCATTTATTCAGAAATGACAGAGAAGACAAAACACAGTTGATATATTTGGCAATTATGCAGTGATATAAGTAATTGTTTAGCGTGATTTTTTAAAATTATTTTTCACCATTGTCTGGTTTCTACATTCTTGAAAAAGCAGAGGCCACTTCTGCTGAAACCCTCATTTTCCTTCTGTTCTCAGAAAAGCTTTAGAAAAACCAGAAACTACTGGAAACCAGAACTTCATGATGATTTGTACCTTTCCCCTTCTTGAAAGGCGATTTTATGAGTCCTTGAGGAACAAACACTGCTTAAAAACCGCCGACTGTGTTTTGGGAAGAGGCAGGGAGGATTGCAGACCATGGCCTTGATCCCATTAGGACGAAATGTCACACAGCAACGGTAACTGTATCTCTGGACTTAGCCAGTTGCTCAAGATTTCTTTACAGGCTATCTTAAATTGCTGCAGTTAATATTGTATTGGTGCTGTAAAAGCAAGCACTGCCAATGCCCCTGTTGCACGTGTAGCAAACATCAAAGTCCCCTGTAGCCACGCCACCTGCAGATAGTGAGAAGGCCTCGAGACAGTGAGGGACATAAACACTCTCTTTTTTCTTTCGATTTCCAAAACAGTTTCATCGTATCATTTGCACACAAGAGACCACAAATGGTCCCTGGGCACCTTGGGGGTAATTGCCATGTTGTTCAATTTGCCTCAAATGAATGGCTCAGGGATGATAAATGCTCTTTTATGATCAGCTCACTACCGTGGGTACATAGTACGGGTGGGATACCCTGGACCCTGACCCTCTCCCAGAAAGTCATCCTCCCCCTTTATATTTGCAGAGGCAAGGAATCTCAGGGGCAAAGGAGGTTTGTTAGCAGACACATACCCATCTGCGGGCTGCAGCCCCACAGGCACATTGTGTTAAGGCTGTGCCCTCACTGCTACCTGCTACCACAGCACAGCACAGAGAGCCAGAGCAAGAAATGATGCCAACGGGAAGGTCTTGTGGCTGAGAAGCCTGCACAGTTCAGAAGAAAACACTGGCAATTCCTAGCACAAAGTAAAGCTTAAAGTGAATTAGACCTTCATGACTTCTAACCCTGGCTCAGGGAGTATGGGCAATGCTGGTTGCTCCTGTAAAGCTATCCATGCTCCTGACTCTGGAGACTGCAGCCTGCCGCCTTCCCGGAGCTGTGTGCAGGCTGGCACAGCCACCCAGCCCCAAAGCCCCTGCTGAAACTCCCCCTCCTCCTGCCCACAGGGGGAACTGGGGTCTGTCCTTTCCTCAGAACGGGATGACGAATTAATAATTTTTTCAGAGCCCAAGAGTTTGGGCTCACAGAGTTTGGAAGGCATGGGGTGGATTCACTGTATTCCTTCATTAAAGGCCAAGCTCTGGTTTGCTTCCCTCTCCAAATGTGCTGCCCCAGTCCCATGGAAGGGAGGTGTGGGTGCCAGGCACTTGGGGCAGCTGAGCAGTGCAGCTGACCTTCACCATTTCTCCTTGTTTTTTTTCTAGGAATAAACAAGGGCTCAGGCCCAATTTCCTTCACACACATGGTAAGTCCAAGTCCAAGCTGGGAATGCTGGAGTAGGTGTTGTCCATCCACCAGCAGTCAAGGACAGTGTGCAGTTACTCCACTAGAGATCCACATTTTAAAACAGCTTAACCTCAGCAATCCTACCAGAGCTGGCTGAGGAGCCTGTGCCTTGCTTCATGTTTGGTACACTTTGCCATACTGGGAAAATGCCAGTGTAGAGTGACACGTTGGGGAAAGAAAACAGACACATCCTCAGGTGCAGAAGTTGCTGCTGGAGCTTTTCAGAGAGCCACACACAGCCGCTCCCCAGCATCTTTGTTAGTGATGTGGAAATAAATGTGAAATCACTGCTGATAAAACACCCAGAGAAAGGCAGGAGGGTAAATAAAGCAGAAAGGCTGGCTGAATCACACAGCCTGCTGCACCCGGACAAGCAAAATGTGTTTTACTGCAGGCTAATTGGAAGTAAAAGCATGGTCCTGAGAGTGATACGCGGGGACGAGGGAGAATGACAGGAAGTGAGTCAACCTTGAAAATTGCTGGAGGTCATGGTGGAGCTGATAAAATTTGGTAGGCTTCTTCTAAATCATGGAGAATTTCTAAAACTGTGAATGAAACTGCACAGGATGCTGATGGATTGATAATTATGGGCATCTTCTAATTAAGATGGGATGCCTTGCAGTACTCCCAACCAGGATGTCCAGTCTGCCATAAAGGGATTACTTGGTGACATTTACATGGGAGGTTGGCTTCAGCAGATCTGATGAGCTCTGCTGGCTTTAGGCTTTACTCATCTATGAAATTGCCACATTGCTTTATAATCTATTATAAATAAATAAAAAAGAGAAGGGGCTGAGCTTCCATAGCAAACCCGCTGCCTGCTTTCCAGGCCTCTACAGCATGAATTTGTTTTTGAAGAAAAAAATAGCAGGACAAAGGTGACAAAGCAGACTCAAACATCACCATTACCATAGCAACAGTGGCATTAGTCTGACACAGCAGCAGAAACCAAAATACACCCTTGCACAGAATACCATGCAAGTTAGGACATTGCTAGCCCTGTATGGCACACAAGATAAACAACCAAAATATAAACGACTACAGATTGCTCAGTAAAATTATTAATTGCTATTTAAAAAATAGATTTTCTGCAAATGAATAGTATCTTAATAATCTCTAAAATTTATTTCCCTTGAGACAAACAGCAGAAGAAAAAAAATTGCAAGTTGTGTATATACCACAATATGGAGCAGCATCTTTGCCTGGAAGCTGAAACTACTAAGGCAGCAACATTGTAGGGGCTCCCTGACTGCCTTTTGGCTCAGCTCCTGCCAGCAGGGCATTCAGCGATGTGACCAACCTCTGTCACATGTGGTTTGCTCTCTCTCTCACCTGCTCTTTGGGGAAGGACTATGTGTGCAGGGGAGTATTTTGCATGGGGCTTTTTCTTTTTTCTTTTAATGCACTTTCTAGGCTGCATTGAAATGGGGAAAGTTCAGGCCAAAGAAATACACTACATGCATGAAGAAAAAAGGGATTTCTTAGTCCCCTGTGGAATTTTGTACTGCAGCCTCAGACATAAAAAGACTGAGGAAAATCTCTCTCTTGCCCAGATGAGTTTAGAAGAGACAGCTTGCTCAGTGCACAGCAAGCACTTGCAGAGACCATCATGTTGGGCAACTGTCCTTATCACAGTGCTTTGTGGGTGGGTTGAGATGACGGGTGACAGCAGTGCCTCCCAGACACATGGCCAGCATGGCAAAGGGCACTCAGTGCAGGATGGCTGAGCCCCAGTGTCTCCACTCCCCTGCAGCAGCAACTCTGCTCGGGGAGAGCAGGAGAGCAGCACCACTGCTGCTGTTCCCACACAGCCACGGTGATGTTTTAGGTACACCAGACCAAGGTTCTAGAGATAATTCTGGACACTGTTTAGCCTTTGGGGTACCAGGCCAGAGGGCAGAGGAGGGTATCTGACATGTTTGCAACAGGCTGTTTTCTGAGGAAATGCTAAGCTGCAGCCCTCCATCTAGAGAGCATCCTGCAACCCATTGCCACGTCCAGCTGGAAGCTGTGTGCACAGGGTGGGCACTTCAGTAGAAAAAAACCCAACCCAGTGTAAACCAGTGTGAAATAAAATTGCTTTCCCCCACCTCTTCTGGAGGCAGACACTCGGGGGTGCTGACAGAGCCCTGGGGATGCGGTGCCCTTGTCCCAGTAGGCAAACCAAGGGCACTGCTGTCACTCAGAGCTGGCAGGGCAACCAGGAGCAGCTCCTGTCAGCCTGCAAGGCCACTTGGCCTCCTGCCTGCGTTTTCCCTGCCTGTTCTCTCCGTGCCTGACTGCCCCTGAGCCCAGGAGCCCCCACACTGCTGCAATCGAACATTTTCTTGCAGCAGCAGCTGAGCACACACGGGCTGGGTGCTGCAGGCAGTGTGGCAGGGCACTCCTAGGGGGACGCAGGGAGGGGGACGTACTGCAGAGGGAGATGGATCCCATCTCCCTGGACCATCAAATGAGCCCAGAGCTGGAGCAGGTAACCAGTTGAAAAGCATCAGTCCCACCAATAAAACAAAGAAAATGTGGCAGTAAAGGTAGATTTTTTCCATTTCAAATTGTAAAATTGTCAGCCATCTCTATGTGCTATTAATCACACATTGCACTCCTGATGTGTTCAGACACAGTGGAGTAACAGTGACTTGCTCTGCAGGGCAGCCAGCCACCAAGATCCCTGGGGACAGAGGGCTCTCCTAATTACCTTAAAGGGATGAATAATGTTTGTGCTGGTCCCAAGACAGAAAGCCAGACCCCCAAAGTTGGGCAACTCCATCACCTTCACTACAATAATGCAAACAGTACTGGGATAAATCCAGACAGGAAAAGGAGGTGCTGTCAGGTTTATGTGGCTGTTATACATCCTCTTTTACAGGAGCCTTTTTTCCTGTGTTAGGCACACGCACATTTAAACTGGTTACAAAGTAACAAATGCGCTTTCTTTTTATTTAAGTTCGGCTTCATAACCAGAGATCATCCCAGTTCACGTGTGTGACGGAGAGGGATCAAATGGGATTCAGCCCTCACAGACAGGAATTTATGCTACCAGAAAGAGATGCTGAGAACAGGCTTGGTAGTGTTTGATGGAGGCAACACACACAGCCTTTGCAAAAGAAAATAAATTTATAACATCTAAGTCCAAAAGATGTTTTTCTGAGATAATTATAACTACCATACACACACAGGACTTACTTTTTTTTTGAATTGTTAGCTTGACGTGTTTTTATTGTAATGAGACTGCAGCATATCACTTTCATTTGCAGTTAGATCCCAACATTGGTCAAATGCTCTTAGATGCCAGCAGAAAAATGAAGAAAAGCAGGTCATGAAAGTTGACTTGTAATATTGGCAGTAAGCTCCCGTTGGTCACCAAACCTAACATTTTCTATACTTAAAAAAATTTCCATAATTAATTAATTCTGTGAAATTACTTTTTTTTCCTTTTTTAAAAAATAGTAGATAAACCAGAGGCATTTTCCCTCAGGGGATATAAATTCTTTTAAACACAGCCCTGCTCGGGGGCTTATTGCAGAGTGCTGCCTGCCCAGGGAGACAAATACCATGTCCTCTTCAAAGTTACATGAAGATAATTTCAGCTTTCGATCAGGGAATTAGGAATCAGCCCATCATAGATGTTTAAGCTGCTTCCATCTTTTTCAAGAAACATGTTTCTCAAGCAGATTACCACAGCTGATGGAAATGCTCTTTTATTTTAATAATCTAGAATAAAAAGGGAACATGAGCTGCTGGGGAAGGGATGACGGTTGCTCTTCCCCTCATCTGCATGAAGCACAGAAATGCCTGGAAAGGCTGGACATTAAAAGCCAACCAGCCTTTCCCAGAGGAGCAAGATCTGCTCCACAGGGATGCAGCTGCAGAACAAGCTAACCTGTCAGCCTGCAGTGGCCAAAGCCACTTGGAACTGGAAAGACTTTGAACTGTAGAGTTATTTAAATCCCTTACAATTACCCATTTTCTCCTGTTCTGTCTCTGCCATGTCAAATACTTCCCACTTTTGAATTGCCCGTTAATAGCTGCAGAGAGCATCAGGTTGGTGCTGCAGGCTGGTGGAGGGGGAAGGAGCCAGGAGCCAGCCTCCCTGGAGAAGCAGATGATTTCCACCAGCAGCTGGTTAACACTGAGCAGCACCTCCTTGAGCCCCACAATCAGAGGTCACTGATGTTCCTGTTGGCAATACAACCGTAAAGGTAGGACCTTCTGCGCCGCCTTTCCAATTGTCAGGCCAGGAAAGTGACCAGAAAGCCAAGGCTGATTTGTTTTCCTGTTTTGTGGCTGGGAGGGTTGGCCAGTCTAACAAAGCTAAGGCCATCGTGGCGGTTTGCTTTGCGCCCTCCAGGCTGTGAGCGTGGAGCCGTGTGCAGGGAGGGGCTGGATGAGAAATGACACATTTTGATATTTCTGCAGCTGTTTCCCAGTGAGCCTGGGAAAACCAGAGCCCACATCGAGGTGATCCTGTCAGGGTGGTGATGGGGAGAAGTGGCAGGAGCACCTCCCAGCCCTGTGCTCTGGGATAGCTTCAAGGTCTTCAGAGCATCCCTGGGTGGAGGAAAGACGCTAGTTTCCTATTCGAGATTTGTGAAACCCTTTCCCCAGATGTCTCAAATCTAAACCAAACCAGTACCTCGCTTGAAAACTGGGAGCACAAAGAAAGCCGTGTCCACTGCTCTCCACCTTCTGATACGGGATTTCAAAATCACCTCTGATATGAGAGTTTAGATTAGGATGCAGGAATCCACATAAAAGGCTTTCTACTGGTGTTGCATTGTACTCCCTACCCTAGGAATAGTTTATTCAGTATCAAAATCAGCTTTTTTACTGATAAAGAGAATAAAGGGTATTTCTTGAGCTCTGGACAGCAAAATGCAGGGGTTTGACACACTGGATATACAGCAATGGAGTAGTACCCAGTCTGCCCTGAAAATAGATGGGTAGAGAATTTTAGAAATATTCCTGGTTCCTCCTTCCTCTGCCAGAAATGATAAAAAGGAAGAAGATATATAATTTATCTTTTATATGCCTTTCCTATAAACCTTTCCTTGGGGTTTCCCTTACTTTAATATTTTTTGAACATTTTCACATTAATGTGCTCAGAATGTGGGGGGAATTTGACACAGAGTTTATTTTCCAATTATTTTTTCGCTCTTCGTGGTTTTTCACAGCTTTTAAAATGCATAATGCATTGAAAAGGTACACAGCCTTTTAGAAAGGTAGCTGAGAAAGGAAGAGGCAAAAGGACATTCCCTCTTACCCACAAGCTACCACTATGGGGTGAAACAATTTTCCACTCCTTACAGAAAAGAGAGACAGGAGAGCATTATCTCCTGTTTTTCCTCCACAGCCCTCCTTGGGGAAGGTCTTTTTCATGGCATGTCATGAAGAAGCCAGTGGGGTTCAGCCACTCAGCCAAGTAGGTGTGCTCACATGGCTCCAGGCATCTTTATGTGTACGGTAACTTCCCCAGCTTGGGTACATAGAGCCAGGGACTGAATTGATGATGAGAGATGAGTAGCACCTGGCTGCTCACCGACCTTACTGTCTTGAAACTTCAGCAAGTAGCCTTCCTCATGTCTGCATCCCACTTAAACCAAGAGTTTAATTTCTCATGAGGCCGTGGGATAAGAACTTGGTCAGGCACAGACCTCCGTAAGTGTCTACCCCAAAGTCAGACTAGCTCTGGGATCACACCAGACTGCTCAGGACCTGGTTTTCAAAACCTTCATGGATGAAGCCAGCACAGCCTTGTGGGGAAACCTGCTCCACTGCCTGACTTCTCACATGAGCCTGATTCTTGTTTCAACCTCTGCTCTCCTACCATGCCCTGCCACAGACCCTGGCTCCACCCCGATGACCTCCCTGTAGGCACTGGGCAGCTGTTGGGTCCTCCCAAAACTGTCTCCTGTCCAGACTGCACAAGTCCAACTCTATCAGTTTTTACTTAAAACAATTCAGGGATGCAAAATACCATCAAAAATAAAATCCAACCTCTGCAAAACCCCAGTGGTTAACCTCTGGCACCTCCATCAGTGTTTTCCTAAACTATCACAGTTGCAGGTATAGTTCAGTTAAACAAGTAATTTTCAGCTNCAAAATACCATCAAAAATAAAATCCAACCTCTGCAAAACCCCAGTGGTTAACCTCTGGCACCTCCATCAGTGTCTTCCTAAAGTATCACAGTTGCAGGTATAGTTCAGTTATAGTTAAACAAGTAATTTTCAGCCTTCCTTGACCTGAAAACCTATGCTTCATCTTTGGATCTGTATCCCAAACTTTCCCAGTGAGCTAAGAACCACTAGCCTTGGAGGCTGTGTAGTGAAAGGAGTACACTCCTGACTCTATTTCCTGCCAGACCCCATGGAGTAAAAACAACAGAGGAGATTATACAGTGCAGCACCAGAACAATTTTACATTTTTCATTGAGCAGAAGTGTCACAAAACTCAGTTTTAGCCTGAGAATTACCAAGGCAGCCTTAAAGGGTTGGCTTTTTGAACACATGGAATGGCAATCAATCAGTTCTCAATCCAGCCATTGCAATCCGACAGAGATGAGGAGGATAACACATGTAAGGAGGATCGAGTAAAGGAAGTATACTGGAAATAATTTTTAATTAAAAAATTAACCGACAACAACAGACGTCATGTCAAGAGAACCTTCGGAAATGTATGCAAATAGATGAAAGAAGGAAAATGAGACATAGCTCTGGTAAGTGAAGGAAGGGAAGGCTTGAAATGGCTTAATAACAGGAACACGTTGAGAAGCAGTGAGGTTAATACAGAAATGACATAAAGCAGTGGGGGGTCTTGGACTAGATTTATTGTGCATACTAATTGGAGGACACTGAATACCAGATAATAGCTGAACGATGGGGCTTCCGCTCTGTCAACATCCTCTTGTTCACAAAGGATGATCCAGCAGAATTTAATAGCTTCACAATATTGCTGAGAGTGACACTTTAATAGGTAACAAAACGCTGTATTTCAGCACTGTGCAGGGGGAAACCACAGGAAAGTGAGAGTGGAAGGGGATGACACTGGAGGCCTCGCTGGCAGCTGCCAGATCTGAAAGCAGCACAATTTCCCCCAGCCTCTCCCACCCTGAAAAAGAACCCAAGTGTTTTTCTGAGCTGATACTAAAGCAAGCTTTAAAATAACAGCAACAACAATTGAGATCACAAATGTCTTGTAATTCTTTTAATCCTTATAACCTTGCAATGACTGAGCGAGCTCAAGAACTAGCTCATTAAAACCTGAAAGCTAATTGGAGCAGGAAAACCAAGCAGCTCTTACTGGTCCTTACTGCCCAAGCTGAGGTAAGTGCAGAAATTATGGAGACAGCAAATAGATATGCTTTTTCTGTGGTAGGGCTTTATTAACAATTCACACAAAAAATCACATAGCATTCAGTGATGTAGGAGAAGTCATGGTGTGCAAATGTGAGCCTCAGCTTCCCAGGTCTCAAGCTCTGAGTTACAAGGCAGACTTCTGAATAAGGAAGCCATCTGCCAGGAAAGGTTCTTTCACGAATATTTTTTCCCCCTGTAGCTGTTAACATGCCAACACAAGAATACTATTTAGAGGTGAAGTGGCAGTCTCTGGGCAAAAGCTTGATAGTATTAGGAAATCTCATACCTTAAAAACAAAGTGTGGTTGCTGAGGCAATGCTTGCACACTTGAGGCCAGGCACTGGCAATGTGAAACACAGGATGTGTGGATGAGTGGCTGCTTCTTTGGTGCCACTGGGGATTCTCAGTGGCTCTGCTGGGCTGGCTGCTCTGCCACGGGGCCAGAGGAAAGCAGTGCCCATGGCTACTTGTTGGGATGTCCTGCTGCATCTCCAATGGCTCCAGGTGTCTGCAGAAGACAACAAACCACTACTGAGCTCAGAAGCTTATGCAGAAACAGCCACATTTTCCCAGCTGAATACACCACTGGGCTCTGCAGTGGTATTCACTGGATGTACACTGACTGCCATGAGACCTTAACCTCCAGCATCACTCCAAGCCATCCATACAGTGAGAAGCTTCTGGATCTCTCTGTCAGAAACCCAATCTCATCTTCCCCTGTGCTCCTTGGCACCTTTATCACCCTGGCACTGAATTAATGAAATAGATATTTTTCCTGCCACAGCTACCAATTCAGTGTCAAAGAACAAGGTATACTGTTTGCTGTGAGGTGTTTATTTTTTCATTATGCAGTGCAGGGAGGTGTGAGGGCATGTGTGCCTTTTGGCCTGACCTCAACAGAGCTCAGGGGTGTGCAGGGTGAGGTGTCATGTAAGTCACCATAAATAAAGAGAAGGCACCAGCCAGCACCTGTCTGAAAGAGGCCAAAACACTTGCATCTCTGACCATTCGCCTAAGAGGGAAAATAATTTTTAAGTGCTTTTTCCAGACAGCGGCACATGGTGGGTCAGAGGGAGGAAGGCAACTTGTGTGGCTCAGCATCTGGCCCTTTTTTCATCCTACCTCCTCCTCTGTGCAGCACTGCCCAGTTGATTTTCAGGCATACTTTGTTCAATGGGTGCACAGTGTTTTGCTCCTGGGGGAATCGGCAAACGGGATGTGCTCAAGGCAGCAAAGAGGAACTTAATACAAAGTACATGTACCGGCAAAGGATGTGTCAGTATCATGTAAAACACACTTGGCAAGGTACTTTGCCATGCAACTAGAAGCTGTCCAGCTAAAGATGATCAGATACTTATCTGCCAAGGCACATTACCAGGGTAAACTGAGCATGTAATCCAAGGAGATGACCCCACACAGTACTTGTTTAACTGGTTCCATTTGTGTGAAAGTGCTGGAGTCAGACAGTGAAAGGAACGTTTCCTCTTAGCTGGGTTATAATTCCCTTGACATTCAGAGCACATCACCAAAATGGGTTTTCCTCTCAGGTTTCTGACTGAACACTGACTTTGCTTAGGTAACCACAGCTGTGCCCAGACCTGTAAGCACAAGTGGGGAGAACATGATGAGCTGGGAACAAATTTTTTTCAGGACAGGGAAAAACCAAAACAAATGCTAGAAGAGCAGACCAAATTAAAGACAAACCCTCAGCTGTACCCTGAAGCCTGAGGCTGGTTCAGCTGGGAGCATCCCTGGGGAGTGAAGTACCAGGGTACTTAAAGCTGGAGAGCACTCTGCCCATGACACAGGTTTTGTTCTTCAGGTCTGAGCTCTCTGACCTCACCAGGATTTTCAGTTCGATGTAATTTCCAGGGTGCAGTAGCTGACAACCTCCAGGAAGCTGGACTGGATGATTCAATAATTACTTACAGTCTTATACTCCACATGACTGGAGAAAAACATCCCACAAAATCCTTATCACAGTCTTGTTGTGAGCTGGTACATTTATTACTTATTATGGAAATGGCAGTGCTGAAAAAAACTCCCTAGCTTTGGTCCCTGAAGCTGTCTTCTATCTGTGGCAAGATCTTATTTGCATTTTCTGTAGCTGGGATCCCTCCCAAGGGCTAAGTCCTGGGAGCCAAGAGCAATACAGAGAAGAAATTGGGCCCAGAGCTTGGTTTTTCTTCCCCAGTCTGAGATGCTGACACACACTGCTTTTGCAAAGTGCCCGATCTTCTCATGTCTCGGTCAGCCCAGCTGCCAAACTCTGTAATAGCAAGATCTCACTGAGAGCCATATGTTGCTGCTGGGTTGTTTTGGGGAAAATTAAATTAAAACAATCCACAACAGTTGTTTTAATGCCATTTCTTGTTTGCTTGAAGCCTTGGTCCCAAATTACCTTTACACAATGGGAAGGTAAAGCCTGTGGTTTCCCGTAACTTGAGTGGCATGCTGGACACTCAGGAGCTGCTGCTGATGGGCAGCACAGACACTCCCAGCCCTGGGAGAGCTCTTGAGCGGGAAACTGAAATAAGGCAGAAAAATAGCAGCTTTACTTGCTTTAAATTCAGCTAAAAGAAAAAATTGCATTGCATTACATGTCTTTCTCCAGGAAAACATCTTCAAGCCAGTGGTTAACTTCTTTCCATAGATTTTTTGCTTCCTCCCTCCCACTCCCAGTATTTCTCTGCATGTGTGGTTATCAAAATAGGGGTACATTCAATCCACAGGACTAAGCCTCACGCTCAGAAACCCAAAAGTGCAGGTTATCACTGCTGCAGGGCATAGAGAGCTGTCAGATTAGGGACTAAATTGAAAGCATGGACCAGAATTCCCATGGAGGAACTGGTTTCTCTTGATAATGAGAAAGTGGGCAGGGCTCTGGAGTGTTTGTCAGACTGAGCAATGGTGTGGATGAGACACCCAAAGTGCTCTGCACTTCTGGCTCCAGCAGCCTTGACCTCCAGATCCTGCACTTGGCACAGGCAAGGGGGACTGGCATGTTCAGTCCTTTGCTGAGAGTTAAGGCTTGAGAACAACTAGTGTAACAAAATGTGTTCAAGGCAAATGGAGAAAAAATGTATTTATTTGTTTTATGGAGACAGTGAGAACCAGACTTTTATATTCTGATAACATCGGGAAGTTCTGAGAGAACAAAGCTCTTTCCAGGCTGGGTGAGAGACCTTCACTTTTAAAACAAATCCCAATATGATAAAGGTTCCTTACACACCCATTTCCCTCCCATGATTTTACATTGAATAATCAAGAGTGAGAATGGAAAGAACTCTCCAGCACAGGCAGAAGTAGCTGATATATCCAGAGCCATGCTTTCTCTCTAACGCTGTTTTATGTACAGCGGTTGTTTGCTTGCAGCCATTAGTGTAAGATCTCATTTGTATGACACTGTTTCATCTCCTCCCTTTTATTAGCACTGCAGCTGGATTCCAAGGTGAGAGCACTCTCCTCTCTCGTTATTCCTGCAAGGCCCAATGATAATAATGATGGATATGGTGGTGAATGCTCAGGGCTCCAGCAGTGGTGGTGTGGGTTCCCTGGGGAGCAGAGCAGACCAGAGCTGATGGTGCCTCAGACAACACAGGTTCTACCCCAGAGGCCATCTAAATCTGCTGGGCTGGTGTGCTTGTTTGCACTCCTCTGGGTCTGCCCTGGGATGTCAGCATGGGAAGGGGCACCCAGACTCCTTGGTTCAATGAGGGACCATGGCCACGTCTCAGGGATGCTTTGCCTGGCTTTGCCTGGCTCCTCACTTCCTGCCAGCCTGCAGGCTGGGAGTGTTGGGGCTCCAGAGTGTTGGGGCTCCTATACTTCCTTCTCAGAGTGCCCCCAGGTGAAGAGATCTGTTTGGGTTTGGGTCAGGTTTGGTTAGCATCCAGGAAGGTTAGAAAAGTCATTCTTTTACTTTTTATTTCCTCCCCCAAGATTTCATCTCCACTAGAGGCTCAAGGCCAGGGAGGAGACACCTCTGCATGTCTGGTTCATAGGGCCTTCACCTCAGAGCTGTTTTCTCAACAGTGCTCCATCAAGGGCAGCCTTTGTCTGGGCTGGGATAAAGGCACTTCCCTAATTAAGTTAGCTTAGCCACCACTTGGGAAATACAATGTTCGCTAAACTCATCCACAGGCAGGCAGTGACGAGGATCGCAGCTATTCTGTGGGAATGGAGCACACATCAATTATCCCCAGAATTTCAAAGCTGCAAAACCCAATAGTTTCCTTGGCAAAATCTGCCAGGCATGACATGACTGCTACTCGCACTCCACACATTTCCTAATGCAAAGGACTGGACAGCCTCAAATACCTTTTCCAAGAATAGCAAGGGCAAATGAACTGCAAATTACTAAATTCCTTTTATTGCTGGGAGCTACAAAGTAATTTAAATTAGTTTCAGTCTGAAGTGAACTGTGGGGCAAGCTGGGAAAATAAAATAAGTGGTGACATTTTAGAAATACCTTTTATGACCATTTAAAGAAAATATTTCATCTCACACCAGGGTATTTAGTAGTCTTAGGAAAGATATGTTTGTAAAAGATCACGGCTTTCTGTACATGTATACATGTAGCACATTTAAATGCACATGTACCCACACATGTATGCTTTAACCTATAATGGAAACTGAATATTTTTCATCCACTTAGCAACTAGCCTTTGCAGGGAAAGGGATAGCAACTGACCCCAAGAGAACATATGTTTTTACAGAAAACTGCCATTAACATTAGGCTTATTACATAATGCTCTTTCCCTCTTTCCCACATGCTCTGATGTAGGCGGGTTTACTGAGTGCATAGGTAAAATAATGATCTTGTACATTCTTCGAACAGTTTCCTGCTCCAGGAACTACTTTTGGCTCCCCACTGTGGTTTTGATTAACATCCTACCTGTGACTTCTGCAGATCTTTGCTGGTTTGCTTCTGCAGGCAAAGGAGAGAGGGGAATAAGCTCCAGCACCTGGCACTGTATCATTGCAGCTGGAGTGGAGAAGTCATAAAATGCCCTGTCTTTTAATGAAATAGGATAGAGGAAATAGATGCTTCCCCGTTCTTGCAGCATCGCTGCGAAAATAACTTGGCCATGCTGAGTGGTGTTGGCTGCACAAGCTCTGCATGTCACAGCTAGAGCAGACACAAAAAGACAACAATAAGGATAGTAGTAATAATAGTAATAATAATAAATAAAACCAGAAAATGGTTGGAAATCTTTTACGCTGTCATGCTTTCTTTCAATGAAGGGAGGTTAAATCTTCAGCCAGCCGAAAAGCAAAGGATGGGATTTGTCCCCCTTACAAATAATGGATCAGTGACTGCAAACACTGGATGCAATATGTAGTTGCAGAAAGCTTTCAGTCAAGTGGAGATAACTTCTTCATGGTACAAAGCACTTTCTGTGACCTCAATGTCCTAAATGTAAAGCAATACAGTGCTAGTGTCATAGAAATCAGAGTGCTGCGGGGCGAATGGTTGAAGGGAGAGAGGGTGTAATTTCAAAGGGGAATGTCTGGGGTGATGGAGGTGGCGTGGACCAGCCCATGCTTTGTTGGCAGGTTTTGTGTGCGTGTGTGTGTTCATTAATTTTGTCTTTCCTGGAGTTTGAAACTGTGCAATTTCTGTGCTGCTTCTCCTGGTGTAACTCATATGCTTCCCCTGTCTGGTATCTGGGCTGCTGGCAGGTAAAGATGGAGATGGGTGGGAGGAGGTGGACCAGTGACTCCAGGGACTCCTCCTGGGAGGGGAACTGGCACAATATCCCAGTCTGGAACCAAATTTGGAACAAATAGAGGTGATAGCAGGAAAAAAATGTTAGCACCTGGGTAAGTACAGGATGACCGCCACGGCTGTCTGGAAGTAGATGGTGGGGTGTGAGGCAGCTTCTCCTAGGCTGTCTCTTCTGAGAGGTTAGACAGAGCTCTGGATTGTGACATTAGGGGACATCCTAGTGGAGAGGGTCACAACTTTAGCCCCTCACAGGCCTAGGGCTGCTGAGCGTAAGAGGAACTATGAACAGGGAGCTTCCTTCCACCTAGTCCCTAGCTAGCCCAAAGAAAGCCCAAAAGCTTTCTGAGTTAAGACCAAACAAAGGAAGACAGCACAGGACAATATGCTCCA
Source organism: Gymnorhina tibicen (assembly GCA_013399875.1). Classification (NCBI taxonomy): domain Eukaryota; kingdom Metazoa; phylum Chordata; class Aves; order Passeriformes; family Artamidae; genus Gymnorhina; species Gymnorhina tibicen. The sequence continues at coordinate 100,990 of VXAZ01008425.1, read as the reverse complement.
GAGGCAAAGGGGGCCTTGGCTCTTCATATTATTGCAAGGTATTATACATTGTATTTCTACTAAGTAATAATATTTGTAATACATAGAGGATCAGAGCCTCAACTTTTTCCCAGGCAAATGTCTTAAGTGGGAAGTTCATAAGGAAACCCAGGTAAAGAGATGAAAGAGCTATGGGACAGATGAATGAGTAGACTGGGAGAAAAGTATGAGGAACCTGGAAGACAAGGTGAATCACTGGGATTAATTTTAAGAAAAGAAGTCTATCTTAGATGGAAAGGAAAATAGGGATATTTGGATAAGAGTACAATTTTTCAAGCATACATGAGTCTTGTGCACCCACTGCTTTAGAGCTGGTATGAGAGGGATAAAAAACCAGTATAAAAGACCATTTTTCCTTCTCTTTGAGTGGGCCTGGTGCATGTGGCAGAGAATCATGGAATTATTTAGGTTGAAAAAAACCTCTAAGATCATCAAGTCCAGCAATTAACCCAACACTGCCAAGTCCAGCACTAAAACTTCACCTGAGCTACCTGTACCACAGAGGGTGATGTTAACCCATTGGAGTTACTGTCAGTCTTCATGTCCAAAATGCAGCAGACAGGTGCTGAAATAAGAGATAAGCAAGGAAAACTGAAGAGAAACATATTGGGATGTCCTCAGGGCATAGTACATGTCCTAAACCTGCCCTAATCTCCACCCTGACCCCAGAGTCATCACGCCCTGTGCTTGCAGGTAATACTCTGCTTGTGGGTTTGCAAAGCAGCAGCTTTGTTCTGTTCATTTCAGGCTGGCAAGGAGATAGGAAGGAGAGAAAAACATTATGTATATTTTGTCTCAAAAAATATTACTGATAGATAATGTAGACCTTTGGATTTCTTAGCAGAGGGGTAGAAAAACTAATTTCTTTATGTTTTTCTGCCAGCCCTACCCAGACATACAGAGCTTTGAATTCACTTAGAACTGACTGCCTAGACAATCTCACTTCTAAAGGAGTCAAATTGCACCTTAGTAAAGCTAGGACTGAGCTCAATAACTTAGAAAAACTGGGCTGATTGGAGGGAGCAATTTCACAGAGTAGCCAGTTTTCACTAACTGCAAGCTGAATTTGTGGTAATGACGGCAGAATTGGAAAATGTGATATTACAACTTCAGTGTCCAGATTCACCTCTCTGCTGCATGTTATAATACTTGAATTTATGCTGTTGTTCTTTTTAAAAAACCTGGGAATACGAGTTTGCTTTACTAGTGTCTGTGCATGATACCCTTAGTTTAATTTTCAGTACCAAAAGTCAGTCAAGAGATATAGTGCAATGATAGCATGTTTAGTGTTGAAGAATATTATTCTATGAAGGGGAAATCCAGATGCATATCAGAAGAGGATGCAATCAGAGAGAGTTACTTCCAGATGGAACAGACCCTTTGGAGTTGAGAAAAATGGGTGGCTGGCAATGAATAATTTGTCTGATGGACTGAGTCTCCTGTTACTACCTGTGGATAGAGAAAGAGTGGGCTGCAGGTCCTCCAGACATACTTGATTATCTGAATGACATTGCAAATCTTAAATTCAGAGGCTCAATTGATTCCAAACACTGTTCTACAGGTGTTCAATATTTGAAAGCTGCAAGGTGGTCATCATTACCCAGAAACTGTAGGACACCATTTCTGATCTCCTGATTCCAGCCACACTGATATTTCAGCAGGAATTATCATTCCTGTAAGATTAATTTTTCCCTAGTCCTCAGGCACATTTTTGAAACTCAATTTCCATAAATGTCCATGCAAAAAAAAAAAAAAAGAAAAGTGCTATATAAATTGGAACAGGGAAAACACAAGAGAAACCATGACTTACGTGGTTCTGTTTGAAGCAGTCAGGGTGTTGTTCCTAGAAATTCTTTACATAGTATGTACAACATTTCACATTAAAACATTTTGATTATGTTTTTATACTATTACCTGTTTTACTGCTGTGTAGTTATGCTTCTGCACCGAGGACAGATAATTTTGAAAGGCAGGACAGCAAGGGAAAATCGAACAGCTTGGAAAGAGTTAATGCTCTCAAATAATGTTCATTTATTGCTATTGTGCTTGATAGAAATGCTTCTTGCTCGCTTTCTGAAACCATTGCAGCACACTTAATACCTGTTTGGGTTATTGTACCTGCAGGCCAGGTAGAGGCAGGTATTTGTGTGCAGCTCAGTGACGTGATCAGTGGTTCAGGCTGATTTGGGAGGCTGAGCCTTCTGCCAACCAACCTTTTTGATGAAATCTTATTCTTCCTATTCATGATTTTATTTTCATGCTCACTCTGTCCCACAGAGGACTCTGATCAGTGCAGGGGAACCTGCGTGCCAGTCCCTGGGGCAAGGAGAGGTGGGGGGAGGGAATGCTCGGCCAGGTGGGCTGGGCTGGGGTGCCCAGCTCGGGGACAAAGCTGTGGTCTGGTTGGCTGCTGCAGGTGCCTTGGTGGGGTTAGTTTGTGTCAAACAAAACCAAGAGGTAGCAGTAAAAGGGCAGGCTCAAAAGGTTGCAGATAGAGGTCTGCCTTGGAGTCAGTGCTGCCCTGCTGAGCTCCTGTGCTCTGCTTCTGAATTTGAATGTCATGATAAGATAAAAGCAAAAGCAGGTTTGTATTAGGCTGAGCAAACAAAAAGAGAGCAGGACTTTTCCATTTAAAATCCCAGCCAATGCAAAGTGTCCAATTTCCCCTACCCTTTTCAGGCTGCAGCACAAACCAAGCTATCTCAGCACGGTTGTTGACACCTACTGAAATAAAAATGCATGAAGTAATCTTTGTGAAGGTCACAGTGACCTTAGTGCTTAGCACAAAATTCTCACTTAAGCTGGGGTTTCTGGCACATCCTCGTCTGTAGCTAGGGAACCAGGCATTTTGCTCGATAGAGACATGATCTTCCGTTGGCTTTGCTCATTCCCAGCCCGACTTGGCTGTGCCAGAAGTACAGTTGGGCTGAAAAATGGCTGCTGATCAGACAAAGCGAATTCAAGGACACGGCTCAACGCAAACGCTGAGAAACTGCTGCATCACTTTCGAACAAGTTGAACCAACTTGTGCTTTCCTCGTTGCCAAATTAAATAAGGATCAGTTGCAAAGAAATGAATGAAGCGCATTTTTGCTTGAGTGAAAACAGTGGGGTAGCAAATAAATGGTGATTTCTAAAAGGGTCTGGAGATTTTGAATCGCAGTGAGACTCCAGGAACCTGAACTCTGCAGGTCATTTCAAAAAGTTCGTTGTAATGTGTTTCTCTAACTGCAGTAGAAGTGGGAACAGCTACAAAATTTGACATCTCAAAACTTGGCTTCAGCATGGATTTTCCTTTAAAAATAAAGATTCATTTTGAATGAAGTGTAATAACTCTAATATTAGCTTTACCAATACACTTAGGACTACTCTGAAATATAAAGTATTAGTGATGAGGATTGAAGTGGGTCTCTCCACTGACAGTTTTTCCACTCTTCTGAATATCGTGCTGCCATTAATATCCAATGCTACCAAAAAAGCCCCCAACTTACTTTGCAGCACTGTAAAAAGACAGTGTTTTAGAGCAAAAAGGAAGGGGGCCTGTGCTCACAGGACCTGTGTGTGTTATGAAACTGCCCTTTGCTGCCTCCCAGCCACATCCCTGCCCTCGGCTGCCCAAGCGCAGAGTTCAGGGAAGACGGCTGAAGGATGGCAAAAGATATGCACAGCTTTTCCTGCAACCCAAACAACAGGACCTGAGAAGTAAGGGAAGGCTTATCTATTGGGTTTTAACCCTTTCAAAGTAGATGAGGTGTTATGAAAAATGTGTGCAACACCTTCTTCAAACTAGTGTTGGATATTTTTAGCTTATTTAAAAAAAATACTGTATGGAAAAAAATCTCCATCTCTCTTCATGTATGCTTTAAATAATGAGCCCCGAGTCATGTCTGCAGCTCTTCACCTTAGAAGGGAAGCATTTAACAAAGTCACATAAAAATGTAGGATATTGTGAGGTGTTAGTGATTGTGATAAAATCCCATTAGAGTGACAAGCCAGTACCATGTCACAAGAGAGTTGTACAGTTAAACACAGCCAAATAACCCCGAAGCAAAAGAAAAACAGGCTCGCAGAACAGAGCATGGCACGAAGGAACACAAACAACAAATGCAGTAATGAAAGCCACACATGAAAGATCAAGAAAAGGGTCTCTTTCCCAGGTGCATCATAGAAAGGAGGGGGTAGAAATGCTGTGCTGCAGCCACAAGCCAAGAGCCACCTCAGGGAGGGCACAGCTACTACCAGGGCCCTGGGTCAAGGCAGGAGGGCCCCATCTGGCCAAAACATTGATTCTGATAATCAAAATGTTATTTTTCAAGTCACTGCAGTGTCAGCATAGAGAGATAGATCTGCAGGTGAGAATACCACCTGACAGCACCTTGGGATCGTCTTCATCAGGTCAAAACAAGTACCTTCTCAGGCCAGGCAAGGTTTCCCTGCTAAGTTTGATGAGCTCTAGTTAAGACAAGAACATCCAGGAAAAAAAAATGCCACAGTGTCTGATAATAAGGAATGGCTGAGAAACAAAACCCCAGATATTATCAGAATGCATAGCCTGGTGCTGAAGTGCTCAAAAAACCTTACTTTATTTTCTTTGTGTGAATTACTTTATCAAACTGATGGTTAATGCAATTAATTGACCAAAGCCATAGCTTCTGGTGAATGTAGAGCCATGCCACTGAGGCTCTAACTAAACTAGTAAGATGACATTGTTTTCACAGAAAAAGGAGACTTTCCAGAATTATAGCCAAAACCTATATTGGAAGGGAACTGAGGCATCTTGTCAGCAATACTGCTTTTTTTGGTTTAAAAAAAAGAAGTCTTACCAGCTACACTAATTAACATGCAATGAAGCTTGAATGGGTGCCAAGGGACCTACAGTAGCACAGTGAACAGTCAGAAAACTCAGACAAGAACTTAGTGTTCCTGCCTCGTCATGCTTCTTTCCTCCACGTAGGTGGACAGACTGAAATGGGCTGTGTGACCTCCTTCTGTCAGAAACTATTATTCATGTTATGCCACTAATGCCCCTGGCTAGCTCTGCTGCCAGATCTTACATTAGAAAAAAAAAGTCACCGGGTCCTTTTCATCTCTCAGGACTGGCCACTGCCACGGGCCTTGCCAAGGCTGAGATAAAAGCCATGCTCAGTGATGGACTAGCAGGGCCAGCCCTGGGGTGCTGCTGGGGATTGCAGCGGGAGTTGCAAAAGGAATCACAGTGAGAAGTGCACTGGGAAACGCAAGGGGAATCACAGTGGGAATCAGAGTGGAAATTGCACTGGGAATTGCAACGGGAATCACAGTGAGAAGTGCACTGGGAGTTGCAAAGTGAATTGCAGTGGGCACCCCAATGGAAATTGAACTGGGAAATGTACTGGGAATTGCATTGGAAATCACAATGAGAACTGCAAAGGGAATTGCCATGGGAATTCCAGTGGGAGTTGCCCACTTGCAGCAGGGGAGCCCATAAAATCTGTGAGCGTGGCTCTGAGCCTTTCCCTCCTGAGGGAAGGGGGCAGCGTATGATTTGTTGCAGCACCTTTGGCCCCGGGTTGGTGAAACTGGAGGGCAGCTGGCACCACGATGAGCCCCCATTGTTGCCAGGGCTGGCAAGGCAGCGGGGTGGCTTTGGCCAGCACCAAGGAAGCTCTTTGAGCAGGGACCCTGCAGATGCTGGAGGGCTGCCCTGCGGCCAGGCCACCCTGGGGAGGTGGGGGACCCCTCTGTATGGGGGCTGGCAGCTCTCCTCAGAACCATGCTCATGGCCAGCCCTGCATGCCTGGCCCCACATCAGCTACTGCCTGATCATCTGCATAAGCAATCAAAAATAATTTAAAATTCAGGCTGGATACAGTTAAGCCTCCCATTAGGCACTGTATGTGTGGGAAGAGGGGTCAGGGCAGCCTTTTAAAAGGTGGTAGGGCTGGTTGTGCTGCCTCTTGGTGAAGGTACATAGTCTGAGCAGGAGTTAAAAGCAGAGTGCTCGTGAGTGGGGATGTTTATGGTCTGCTATGGCATCTTGTGAAATGGAGGCCTACATGCAGGGAAGAGATAACTTTTGGTGCTGCAGCCATCTAGGACAGCAGAAGACTCCCACCTTGAGAGGCTAACTCGCTCCCAGTGTTCCCAGTAAGGACATGTTTATCTTGTTTTCATTTGGGCTCTGAGTCAGGAAGGCAATAAAAAAATAACTCTTCTGAGTGTTCTTGCACTTTGTGTGTGTTTTTACAGGAATTTGCAGACACCTGAAAAGGATATTTGCAAAATGACCTATGATCCTTAACCTGCAGTACACACAATAAATCTGCCACCCTAAGCATTGCCAGCCTTTTTGAATGAAAGGCTGCATTATAACAACACATGTGTATGGCTACAGGGCTGTATATCTTATTGGACCTCATACTCCAATCAACATCTAAAAATAAAAGGAAAGCAATATAAAACTACCTACGCATAAATTCTCTTGCAGTGATTTGGCTCTCCCTTCTCCCTCGCGCCTTTCCATCCTGACTGATGGCTTTATTATACAAAGGACAGTAATAAACATCCTAGCTAAGCCAACGAACTTCTCTCACACGTAAATACCTCCTTGGAGGATACCAGGTATGACCAACAGAAGAGTAATGACTTTTCTTCTCCATTTATTCCATATTAATGAAATAACTGGTCATCAAACAGCAGGCTCGGATGTGATAGATTTCCAGTTTGTATCTGGACAGCAGAACAGATTTAAATGGGAGCAGAAACCAGTTAGCATCTTTATAAGGAAAGATGTTGACAAGCACTGTGGGCTCAGGGTAGCACTACAGGAATAACTTTTGATTAACTTTTTGATTCAGCCTTTTGGTTCATCAGATGATCTGAAGAAGAACCTAAATATAGGGTCAGATCAACCTAAAATAATTTTTACTTGTTTTCCCTCACCAAAGTAAAAAAAAAAAAAAGGTAATATTAAATTTCAGTAAAACAACCTAAAATATATCAGGCTGATTTTTGTTCATATCTCAAAAGCTGAGGGAGTAAAAGCTGGATTCACCAAACTTCCTTCAAAATTTCCTTGTGCCCAGTTCAGCTTGGGGAGCAGTCAATACTTAGTGGAAACCCAACTTTACATCCATCGTCTGCTTGAGAGGATTCAGCCCATCCCCTAGGACTGCAATCCAACCATTGGGATCTGTGTGCTCCAGGATGAGCTCAGCCTTTTCTGCCAAAGCCTTTTTTCATTAGTGACATAAATATTCGTTAATCCAGAAAACAGAGCACTTCCTAACTTATTGGTTAGGCCCCTCTAAGAAGGAGAAGACCTTAGTAGGTTGTCCATGCATCAGGTTCTCCATTAATAATAATAATCTAGTGGCTGATGTGACTTTCACTATCTTACTCAATGCATTAGTTTCTTCCAATTTTTCAACAAAATGAGCAATACAGTGTGCCTGCGTTCCCCTTGGCTGAGTTGAGGTTCCTTTCATGTCTCTTACTTCCTAAATATGGCTAAATATCTGATGAGATAACATATATGCACACAGCTATGACCATACTTCTCTCACATGTATGCAGAGATGCACTGGATGCCCTGAAATCGAGTGCTGTAAAACTACAGTGAAGAACAAAGAGAAGCCCCCAACATCTGATTTTGTTTGACCTCCCTGGGTTGTTATGCTGATATTTTTTATTTGAGCACAATTTTTACATAATATTTTAACTCTAAAAACTAATAAACCAATGAATATTGTGAATCGCCTATAGAATTTTTGGAAACATTGAAACTATTTTCCTTGGAGACCACTGATGATTTTATTTTGACTATCCAAATATCTTGCATATTCTAGTATTTAAAATAATTGCCTTGTAGGGGGAGGCTTTAGTATGGCAAGAGGACTGACAATTGACCACAAATAGTTGTAGTTTTTCCAAACTTCTCCCTCTCAAACGTTTCCCTCTCAAAAAAATTGGTGGCAATAGTCAATGTTTCCTATGAAACAGTCTGCTTCAGACAAATTCTGCACGTTGTGCCAAGAAACCATGCAACCAAATTTTTCGGCCAGCTGTCAAGGTCAGGCAGACTATTTCCCAGAAAACTGTGTGAAGGAAGAAATAAAAAGAAACCAATCATACAAGCAAATGCTGCCCATATTGAGCTCTACGTTCAGAAGGTTTGGCCATAGGACTGAATAGACATCCTCATGCCCTGTCTGGGATTCTGGTGCAGCAAAGGGCTCACTGGCCCACCAGTTCAAGGGGTTACTGCAATTTGTGCTTTCATATGGGGGTGAAAGCTGACAGGTGCCTCACAGGGCTTCAGGGGGTTGCCTCAGGTCCCTGTGCAGAGGGGATCCCAGAGGAGCACCCACCTCACCTCCAGCCTTTGCCCCTTGGTGCGCTGCTCTCGTGCTGACGCTTGTCAGTGTGGACAAGTGTGAACCCACCCCCTTTCTCCCTGCTGGCCTTCACCCTCACTCCCCCATCCTCCACCCATCTTGATTTTGAGACACACACCTCCAGATGGGACAGGTTTCATGCCAGCCCTCCTCCCACACAGTTTAAATTCTATTCTTTAGACAGTCTTGCCAAACTTTAGGGGATGAGGAAGGAGAAAGCAGGGGATGGGATGAGTGGTCCTGCAGTGCTGGCTGGGGGGATGCAGTGTTGGGGGCTGGGCAGAGAACAGGGATGCTCCCAAACTTTGCCAACATCTCACTCACTTTCCTTTGTTAAGAGAAGAGAAGCAGCTGAAGAAACGTTTTCTGGAAAATAAAACAGATGAAGAGATTTCCAGCCTCCTCTCAGCTTCCCTGCAGGGTGAGACTCTGAATGCTGGGCCAAGAAGGCCAGCAGTGTGGGGGGGGTTGCCTGTGTGCAGCCCCTGGGGAGGGAGCACTTCTGGGCTGGCTTTCCCAGCATGCGCTGCCCAGATGTGCTGCATCGGGCACGTCAGGATGGGGCTGATTTACTGCATCTGTACAGGCCATCTGTAGGGTAGGAGAGAGCCTGCGTGATAAACATCCCAGCCACGCTGGCCTCATGGCACGTGCACTGCAGAGATGATTTATTTGCAAGGCAGTGGCCCTCTGTCCAGCATTTCTGGATATCCAGCAGGGACATAATGCCAGCTGGGCTGTTGGAAAAATATCCAAAATCCTCAATCCCATCTATGCAACATTTCCAGGCAGAAAAAGAGCCATATGCACGGGAAGCCACTGCAGCACTGCTGTTGCTGTCATGCTGAAGGTGTATTGCTGAGACCTGCTCCCGCAGCTCCTGCTTGCATAAATGGCTTGCTGAAAGCACTGAGGAACCTCACTGGGGTCCTTGACTGCCAGATTTACATCCCATGTGTTTTTTCTTTCCCGGCTCAAGGCGTGCATAACTCACTAGTGAATGTGGCTTGACAACGGCAGACAGAGGAAACTGCTATGGACCAGCTGTTATTCGGCATGGCCTCTGCTTCCCTCCCTAATTAGGATGAGGCAACACCCCAAAAAGTAAGGAAGCCAAGAAAGCAATGCAGGGGAGATATAGCAGACGGCGCTGCCTTTATGGATCCCTCATCCCACCCACAGCACTGAAAGGCTTTTTAAAGCAAGTGTTTTAAAATGCTGCAGGGTCCCGGCTCTGAGTGGCCGAGGATGTATTGCTATAATCGTCGGGTGGATGATTCACGGCTTTGCACTTACACCATTAAAGGTAGCATTAGCACCAGGACCCTTTATGCAGCAACATTAGTGAATGCTGAAAAACATTCCTCTTGAAAGGGCTTTGTCACCTTCCCTTGGTCGTGAAACGGTCTCTTACACCAAGCCCGTACATTTCAATTACCATACCCAGGCATTTCTACCTCTTTCCCCAACTCATAAAAATCACAGCCAATAAACACAAATCACCACCTGAAGGAGTCGGTGCTTTCCTCCCACTTTAATATACTTGCCCATACTTCAAAGAAACCCGGAGAGATTCTCATATCGGCAGTGCCCAGGCTGCCTTGTCCTAGGCAAGGATTAGCCATGTGTGCACTTGGAACAATCTGCTCTTAGTTTGCTTTAACACGGTTTTTATCCCTCTAAATCACACTCAGCCATTTGACCTGACAGCAGACTAATACATGACCTGTTCCAGGGGAGGAGGGTGGGAAGGACAGGAGATTTTGCTCTTTTCTTGTTCAAAACGGAAGAACGCTGCATCTTGCCAGGCGAGCTCTTTCCTCAACAAAAAAAATAATTCCCCCTTTGTTTCCCAGAGGTAGCTATATCGCTGTATTTCAAGACGGCAAGATAATGGCAATGACTTGAAGGCTCCATAACAAGAAGCTTTACTGGGAACTACCAGGGGAGAGACAGGCACCACGGAAAATACATGTAACTCTGCAAAAAAGAGGGCAGCTAACTGGCAGACACTAGTAACAGGAGAGGTAATGTAAATACCTCAGTGCCAGACCCATCATCAGCCTGTCTCTGTTTTTCAGGGGGCTCTGGCACGGTTTCCCAGGCATAGATGCAGCATTGATTTCACCTGCCTGCTGTGCTAGCAGGTGGGGAGAGATGGCAGGCGGGAGTCAGGGAAGCCTGGCAGAAGCGCTGCCTCCCCAGCTGGATTTTTCTCACTCTGTCCCAGCACTTTCCTACTGGAGGGCTGGGATTTGGACAATGCCAGTGCTGTGGAGCAGGAAAACAAAAGTAGCTTTTCATTCAGGGCTCTTGCGCAAAACAGTGGCACTTTAAAACTTTCCAAGTGTTGCATGGGAGTTTAGCATGTGACTCCCATTAAAGTCGGTATGAGTCATGTGGCAAACAACCCCAAACACTTTGAAGATATACTGCAATTTATGTTTTTCTGATCTCCTAAAAAAAAAAAAAAAAAAGAAAAAAAAAGGAAAAAGAAGAAAACTATTGTGGACTGGGACTTCAAGGACAGCTTTTCCAGAGCAGTTCTCTTTTCTCTATTTGCTCCTAGACATAAATCATGGCAGGAAGGAGCACAATCAGGCTGTTAGTTGGTGATGGCACAACAATGGCTGGGCAAGGGGGAAAAATAGGTGTGAAAAAGAGATGCTGGTGAAAATTACATATTGATTACTTAAGCCTTGTACTGAAGTATGAACTGCAAAGAAACCCAGGTGGATTTCAATTCAATACAAAAGCTTTCCATGGAAAAGCTGAAGTGTTGAACAGAAACTGGACAGAAGGTGTGCTCCTGGGTTTGCAAGAGTGCCAAACATTCCTGGAAAGATGGGCAATCAGGGGAGATGAAGGCATGCAGGTCTCACTGCCCCCATCCCAGATGGTCAGATCTAGCAGGGCCACTTAGCTTTGGTGCCATGTTTGGGACTGGTGGTCCGACTGCATTCTCATCCCCCTACTAAGGATGAAACCCAGCCCATGCTGTGTGGCTGAGAGCTCACCTTTTCACAAGTCCAGACTTGAGGTTCAACTTGAAATGGTCAGGAATACGTTCCTTCTGGGTCCCTGCTGTCACCGGTGGGCTAAGGGACAATGCTTCAGTCAGAAGAGTGCCTGGGACATCCCCTGCCCATGCCCCATGCTGCAAAATCCTCTACAGAGCCATAAATCCTGTCCTCCAGCTCTGCTGTTAGAGGGTGCCAGGAGAGGCAGGCAGGCAGTGGTGCTGTCCCCTCTGTGACACTGTGACACGCTGCTACTGACCAGCACTCCCAGGTGAGCGTCACCTATGTGACCTCAGCCTCCATGTCCTGGCACCCCTCAAGAAATGCATAGTGCTTCACAAAAAAAGAAAAGTGTTTTTGCATCTTGCTAGCCCCTATGGAGCCACCATAAAAGGGGATGAAGGATTTATCACTGCAGTGGCAGAATGGCAGCTCAGTGAGTATTAAATAACTACAATAGAAGGAGACAGGATTTGTTTTGATGAATAGTAAGTAGAACAAATGAAAAATTCACTTTCCAGTGAGAACTATGCACTGACTGGTGTTAGATTTTATGGATAAATGGGGAAAAATGTAGGAGTGAGACATTTTTGATACTTCCTTGATATTTTGCTTTGACAGTTTCAGAATAAATTGTTTCAATGCATTATTTTGAGAGGATGTTTTTATTCTAAAATTCACCTGAATTGAGAAATAATGAAAAAACAATCATGTGTTATCCTGAACCAAAGTGTGGAGTTTTTTCCTTTTTTAATTTAGTTACTGAACTATTGAAAAAATAACCCATTCAGGTAAGGCCGAGCAAAATCAAGGTTGATAAGAGGCCTGATAATGTGATTGCCATTCACTCATGTCACTGCCTGGCATATCAAATGTTTTCAGGAAATTAAAACCTCCATAATAGTGTAAATGGAATATTGCCTCTCTGTACTTACCTCCTCTTACGTTTATTTTTTCATTTTATCTTTGCTTGCCTTGTCTCACTTTTCATCTTGTGTGGGGTTCTTTTATAAAAGATATTTTGTTCCTGGGCAGAAAGCACAAGGCAGGTGAGAGGCAGCATCCAAGAGAAAACGCAGTGCTGCACTACAGCAAATTCACCAGGATTAAGTTGGCTGGAGTTTTCTTGGCCAACAAAATGCATCTGTCCAGAAAGTAAATGCAGCTCCCTGAGGCATTGATGTAACCTCTACCTTTATTTCCAGAGCAGAGGAATTCAAGAGGCAAAAATCAAGACGGGCCCACTTGTATTTTGCCATCCCAGTTATGCATCTCTGCACATCGAACTTCCCAACTATTTCCATGACAACAGATTACAGACTGACACTTTTTTCCTCCATTGGCAGTGAATTTATAAACCAGGGATTTATGAAGTATCATTGTTAAGAGATGCATCAGGATGGGAGAGACACGCCATGCGTTTCTGAAATAACTCACGCGTGGCTGTCAGGCGTGCTGGGGCACTCTGTGGAACACCATGGTTAACATTCACACATTAATATCACCTGCTCATGCTGGAGCCCCAGTAAGTGGTGAGCAGATCCAGCGTGCCATAAATCACTCACTATATCCTTGCTTTTATGCTCTTGTAGTTTTATTGCTTTCCTTTAGCCACTAGCTGTTGTCACCAAATCAATTAAAAGTTTACTTATCACCCCTGGGTAGGGAACATGTAGGTACTCACCTCTCTGCCCAGTGCTGGGATGTGGGGTAGGCTTTGGGGATCATCTCCAGCCCCATCCCAGCAGCAGAGCTTACAGCCTCTTCCCCCCTGGCTTTCCCACCGCTGCGTGCCGGGTGCAGGGCTGAAATGTGGGTGCCCTGGGGCTACTCCAGAATCCAAATTAATCCCAGACCTCCTTTCTAGCTCTTGTCATCACAAGCATAGAATTATAGAATATCCTGAGTTGGAAGGGACTCACAAGGATCACCAAAGTTTTGACCCTTCATAGTTAATCCCCAAGAGTCACACCATGTGCCTGAGAGCATTGTCCCAAAGCTTCTTGAGCTCTGTCAGGCTGGTGCTGCGACCACTTCCCTGGGGAGCCTGTTCCAGTGCCCAACCACCCTCTGGGTGAAGAACCTTTTCCTGATACCCAACCTAAACCTCCCCTGACACAGCTTCATGCTGTTCTCTCAGGTCCTATCACTGGTCACCAGAGAGGAGATCAGTACCTGAACCAAGCAGGAAGCAAAGAGCAGCAAGCAAATGAGGAGCAGCAGCTGGAAATCAGCCCCAAAGACCTCTAATGAGCAGAGTTGTGGCCCTGACAGCAAAGTCCCATCATGGCACAGGAGAGCCCCAGGACACAGGAAGCCCAGAGATGGAAGGACTAAGGTGCCATTAGCCTGGCACATTTCCACGAGGCCCCTTGGTTCCAGCTCACCTATGCAGAAAAACATTTCAAAGCATGAAGAGAGGGTTCAACAGACACTGGGAGAAGAGAAGCCTCCTTTAAAAGCCCTGGGTTGATTTGTAGTTCAGCAAGTTCGTAAGAATGATTGTTCAAAGCAGAAGGAAAGGTTAACGTGCAAATGCTTCACCCCTGAAAACTCAGGTACAGCTCCCGATTATGTCACAAGTAAAAAATTAGATTTTTTCCAATATGGAGAAATATTAATAAGACCTTTAATGAGTCCATAAAAACATTAGGATAGCTTTAGTCACTTTCTTTTAGTAACTATTAGGCTTGTACATTTTCTTAATGGAAGTACAGAGCAAGAAAAGTGCTTCCTTATGAATAAAAATGAGGAAATGGCTGCTAAAAGTGGAATACTCAAGGATGTGAAAATGTTGCTGGCTTCTCCATCCATGTGAAGAAATGTGAAGGAGAGTCAGGAGGGAGTGAACTGCCAGGCAAAGGAGACTTGAAGAGAGAGGGCACAGCTGAGACATGTACATGGCACTTTGGGGGGATTACTGGATGTTTCTGCACTACAATTTTTCCTTTGAAAAGTGACAAACTTAACTAATGTAAGGAAACCCGATTTTTGGAGGATTTTCTCTTGCCAGTGAATGCTTATTACCTTTCCTAGGTCTATTTCTGTCTGATTACATTAATGTTAGTAATACAGGTTCTGTCTTCAGAATGAAATAAGAGACAAAGTTAACAATCTTACTGCTAAAATCAAAGGGTTTGTTTTTTTTTTAATACTGTCACAGCCTTCTTTGGAAAAAGTATCTTAAGTCCAGAAATACCACACTAAGGGAGATCCTTTAAACTGATTTCTGCAGTTTTCATCCTCCCTTTTAAATTCTTTTTAAAGTACTTTCAACAATGCTGGCTAATAAGTGAGGATGCAGTTCCTGTGTTGACACAGCACTCATCTCCACGGCTGTTGATTCTTATTTACCTGGCACCTTCTCCTCCCGCTGTCCCTGCTATCTGCAAACCTGTTCAGCAGCAAGGCTGCATGAAGCATTTCTGAGGTTTCTCCACTCTCCTGAAGCAGCCCTTACAGCTCACTCCCCATGCAAAGAGGGGTGTGGGCAAGCGAAGGCTGGCTGCCACAGGAGCCAGGGGCAGAGCACTGCACTCCTGGGACAATTCGGGTGCCAGCAGGGAGTAGCCAGGCTGTCCAGGTCCCCTGGATGTCCATCTGGGAGGACAACAGAAGAAGCAACATGACATAGGGGCAAACCAACAGTCCCACTAGCAGTTCAAGAACACAGGAGGAGGAAACATCATCAGTTCTCTTCCTTGCACCCTAGGAACGATGCTGACAGCATTTCACAGCACTCCGGGGACACATTGACATTTCCAGATCTGCTATTCAATTGTTACCTGAGCCCTTTCCACAGGGTACCGGATGCTTTTGCTAAGCATTGCTGTTGGGGCTGAGCTATATGTCCACAGCAGAGGTGCCTGCCACTTTCCAGGGCATTTTCGCAGCCCAAAGCCTCCCTCAGTGGCCCAGTCAAACACGGGAAGCTGCATAGTGCCCAGGAAACATAGCACATCCCATGACAGCCATGACAGGGCCATGTGCTCCATGGTCAGGGTTGGAGGGCTGTTCATGGGAGACAAGGAGAGATTAGTGACTCTTATGAAAGTAAGAAAAAAAGTAAAAGCAAAACCAGTCAAGACCACCCCAGCAGGCCCCCGCTGCCCAGCTACCCCTGTTCTCTGAGCACCCCAGCCACAGGTCCCAGTGCCCTCTGGCTCAGCCTGCCAGAGGGACAGGAGTGGGGCCTGCTGGGGTTCCAGGGACGCACTGCATGACAGAAGTGACCATGCTCAAGGCAAAAAAGGGCAGACAAGGTGACACGGCTGCCCTGAGCATGCAGGCACTTTCTGGGGTCAGTCACACCAAGCGAGTGTTCATGTGCTGGTGTGTCCCGTGGTGTCAGACACTGTCCATGGCAGCGCCAGCCCCGGGATGCAGGAGCCAGCAGCACCCAGCTGCAGCAAGACTACCTCACATACCCACAGAGCTCTCACCTCACGTGCACATCTCCTAGAGAAAGCTGCAACTTCACCGGCAAGGCTGACCAGCCTCTCCCTCCAAAATGTTCACTGTTTCCATCCTTTACAGGAGTTACTGAAGTAACAGGAGTGCTAGCACAGACATTCAGCCCTGCACAACACCCCAGCTGAGACTGTAGTGCTATGTGTGGCCCAGGATACTATGGAAGCCATGTTTCTATATCAAATCTCACTTTCTACACATATCCAGGAATCAGGGATATGACATCCCTGCATGTATTTATAGTGCCCTCCCTTCCTTGCACTCAGTCCCTGGGAATTACCAGTGTGGGCTGCCTAAGGAGCGGGGTACAACAGTTCACTGCTGCTTTTGCCTGTGGCTCCCATTTCCAGGGCAGACCAAGTCCCATCCAGTCCAACAGAAGTGGGTGGGAAGGTGTCCAGCAAGATCTATGAGCAAACACCCAGGTCTGCCAACACATTCCATAGCTCCTGACTTCACAGGGGGGGCAGAGCCTGGCACTGGGCACTGCCAGTGGCGCTCAGTTCAGATGTGCCACTCGCTATACACCAAAGCCACCCTTGCTTCCTCACATTTGCTGTGCAGAGGTCACGTTAGTTTGTAAGACCCTGCCGTGTTCAAGACTCCAGGCATCTCAGCGTGCCTCCCCCTGCAGCATACTCTGCCCTCTCAAGACAGCCCTGTGCCAAGGATGCCAGGCAGTGAGGCACTCAGACCTTGCAAAGTGCAGCACCTGCAGATCTATTAAACTTTGGCCCTGGGTCCTTGCACCGACGCAGAGAGGTGGGATAAGCTCAGCATGCTGCAAACAATTACAGGGAGGTGGAGGAGAGACAAGCACTGCTCGGCTCTGTAGCAGTCAGCAAGCAGATGGCTCTCTCAGCTTGCTTCGAAACAGAGCTCCAAGGCATGAAGGAAGGCCAAAACCCATCCACTTTCCTAAGGGCTGGGCTCTGAAAACCTGTGCTTTATGCACTACTGTAGTATAAATCTTAGGCTTGCTCACTTTCCCACTTCCAGACCCCTGAGCAGAGCCCAGGCAGGTCCCTGCAGTACCCTGGTACACAGAGCCCAGCTAACACATCCCATCTGCAGCAGTGAATCAGCAAAATCCATCAGTATTTCCCAGCAGGATTTTGGCACCTGCTCACAGAGTGAGTCGACAGCCGAACCTGTTATTCCCCACTGCAGTAATAATAAGCTTGCGTTTTCACAATGCTTTTCAGTGGAAAGTTTCCCAAAGCATTTCACAAACAGCATGAAGCATAGAAAAAGGGATTGTTCCTGCCAAAACCTGAAGCACAGCCATTCTGTTCTGGAAAACAGCAACTGCTAAATAATGGAGAGAAACAACACAGAGCTTTTTAGGAAGCAAAACCAAATGGCTGGAGGAGTGTAGAAAGACATCCTGGAAACTTAGCTACCCTTAATTTAAAAAAAAAAAACAACAAAACTGCGGATATGTAACTGTCTTGACTTTAATTTTAATTTCAAAAGGCTTCCTTTTGTTATTAGTGTGCCAGTCATAACCAGGCTCCTGTTTCTTTGGAAGACAATCAGCGATCACAATTTCTGCCTTTATTGAAATAATCCCAATGTTGAAGAACATTTAGATCACTTAGGTGTCCTCCAGTCAGCAGAACAGGCAGGGTCTGACAGAGGTACAGAAGAGGGTTGCTGGGGTAATTTCAGAAGCCATAGCAATTATCTTTGAGTGCTCACACAGTAACAGGGAAATCTCAAAGGCACAGCTGGGACTGGGTCCAGGTTAAGGTCTCTGATGGTAGGTCTCCACATCAGAGCTGGGTGCCTAAATTTTCATTAGTGACGATCCAGTTGGTGGGGGTGGGGCTCAGTGTGCCTCATCATAAGGGAGACAGCACAGGCAGCTCAGCTGAGATTACGTACTAGAGTTTAAACCTGGATACCTTGAGCCAGTTTAGACTCCCTGGGATATCAGGAGTGTTCAGATGAGGCTGACATAGGACACATGGCCAAGGGTGCCTTTTTGGAGGGGCAGCTGGAGGCGAGGTGTAGACCTCATGCATCTCAGGGGACATGGGACAGCCCTGTTTACCAAACTCCGTCTCACCTTGGATCCCTCCCACCTGCAAAGGGAGTGTAGAAGCCTCGTGCCCATGCAGATACCAAGGCGTGCACGCCTAGAGGTCACTGCCTTTGGCCCAAACTGCCTTCTGGCCCTCAGAGCTGCTACAGCCAGAAACAAAAGGACCTCAGAGCAGTGTACATGAAAGGCGCTATCAGCTGGAAAGAGCAGGGAATATCCAAACTTCAAATGCTCATGCGTGCTTGACATCTTAAGCTCCAAGTAGGTAATCACGACGGTCTGACACACACTTGGTGCCTACAGAACAGGGGCACCAATGAGACAGGGTGGAACAGAAATTGCCAAAAATACTTCTGGGTTTGCAAGCAGTGCCTTCAAATCCAGTAGAAAGCATTCAATCAGCCTATCATTATATATTTTCCAGTGAATTTAATTTCAATAGTATCTCACTGCACCTTGTGGGGATTGTGGATTTTTTTTTTTTTTAAGGAAGAAATGCTGCACCTGGATCTGTAACACTCAGGAAGAGCCATGTGAGAACACATATTGAATGCATTTTTGCATTTCCTAGAGATTATCAGATTATGGTTATCAAATCATGGGTTATGATTTAATTACTTTTCATCATCTGAGCCGCAGAGTTCTCGAACCTGAGAAACCTACTCCTTCAAAGACTCAACAAAAATAAATAGCTAAAAAATAGTGTCCTCTGTAAGCGTTTCTATAAGCCCTTCTGAAAGAAATCCCTTGCACATCCCCTGTACTACAAAAAAGAACACATTTTATTGTTCAAGAAAAAAACAGCATTATTTTTCTGAAATAAAGTTCCAAGTTCCATTCAGAGGCAGGAACTCTATCCTGAAATGCAGAAGGGGGTTTCTATACTTTTGTGTACACTTTTCTTATTTCAACAAGACCTTGCCTTTAATACTGCACTAGATAAAGTACCTGGGAAAAGCTGTTTAATTACTGACAAAATGTCAAAGTACGTTTCTGCAAAACAAAGAGATTTACAATGAAATATGTTCTAGCTTTTATTTAAAATTCTTTATTAACCTGTTCAAATATTTAAACTAATCCCACGGAAGAAGGGGAACAGAGATTAGATGCCAAATTAATTGATTGGCTTAAAACAAAGACTACACCAAAAAAATCCCCATCACGTGCTGCTTTGTATGTCTGCTTAACTTGTGTAAATAATTGCAGATGCAACTAATTGGCCTAAAACACTACCAACCAGTAGCAACAGTGGAAGAGCAGGATTCCTCAGAGATACTGGTTTGAGATGACATCTCTTTTGCAAACTGCCTGTTTTTCATTTTGTAGAATCATTCGAAGGTAGGCTTAGCTTAAATCTCAGGAGGTCAGCTAATTTTAATCCATCCTCCTGTCCTCAGGCTGGAGTGAACATCCATTACTGAGAGATATGTGTCTTGTGTAGCCCTAAACCACTCCATAGTCAAGTCTCAGTAGCCCCTGCCAATTCTTAACAATCATTACATTTAACCTAAATCTCTCATGTTGTAACTTAAGCTGATAATTTCTTTTCTTGCCTTTGGTCATGATGAAGAAATGAGCAACATCCTACTTACAGCAAGTTTATACACATTTTAAGATGTTCAAGATTCCTGTCTTTTCTTCAGTATTCATTTTCAGGAAACAAATTACTCAGTCCTTCCCTCCTTCCCTTTCATCTTTCCATCTATCCACCCGTGCGGAACTTCCCAGATGTCTCACAACTTTCTTTTTTGCTCTTTGTTTTCTCTGTAATGTATCTATCTTTCTTTACCTGAATGTCAGGCCTGGAAACAGCTGAGGTCTTGCCACAGTCAGGTAGAAAGCTATAATGGTCTCTTCTGTCATGTGTTAACAAGACACAGGACAGGGATTGTTGCAGCTAAGGAGCTTCACTTGCTAATGCTTAGATGACTTATCAATAATTCAATTTGTTTTCATTTGATATAGAAACTGCCGGTTTCTCCTTCAGGTGTGATATTTTTCATTGTCTTTGTTCAGTGCTATCTATTGATTTAAAGTAAGTTTGTAAACCAGATATGTATCTCCTTTTCAAGGGCACCATTTAGCTCATGTCTCTCTAGTATTCTTGTGAGTGTAGCATGTAGAAATACAGGAAAAACTGTAAATTTGACATCTACTACAGCTACTGTGTATTTGCTTTGCCAGCCACCCTGCCAAAGAAAGCCATCAGGTGGGTTTCATGTGGTTCATTTTGAAGACAGGTAGGATGGCTTGCCATTAATCCCCTAGTTTTCCTCTATTCTAGCACCATGAAGTGCTCCAAAGGAAAAGTATGTGTGTGGGCTTTAAGGGCACTCATGAACAATGATGAAGAGCTGGGTTTGTTAAGCCCTTGTTCTCAACCAGCAAGGTTGAGGGTCTTAATGCTGTTTTCCTACACCCATGATAGACACTGCCATGTTGATGCTCTTGGCTGTTTTGGAGGAGAGACTGACTGTTGTTTTCCTTCAGAGACAGTCCATCATGCACTCCTAACTCCATGGTAACAGAAAAGTCAGGACTGGGCAAGGCACAGTGAGGTCAGACATCTTCCCTGTATGCTAGCTGGAAAAAATGCCCCTCCATTTTTTTCTCTCCATTCAGTGTATGTCTGGCTGCCCACCCTGGATCTCTCGTGTTTCCCTTATACATCCTTTGCTCACCATTCACCTTGTGCAGGAACAGTCCGGTTCCTTCTTTGCAGCTGAAGGTGCCCACTGCTTAGTATTTGGATGCCTGAGGTACTTTATAATACTACAGGGCTCTGCATAACACAAACACTTGTTTGACAGTCTTGTGAGTCCCACTTCAAGTGCCTTAAAGAAATTAATTCTGGAAATAAAAAAGTGTAAAAAAACTTAATCCAGAAGCATGGGAATACAATGGTGCTTTGGCAAAGAATCACACAAGCACATCTGGGAAAAGCAAGATTAATACTTGCATGTTGTGTACCTACTGTAACTTCTAATTGTTTACAATGTTTTGACTTAGGTGAATTTTTGCCAAAGATAGGGCTTTAAAAAGTGATTCCTGAGGAGAGTCTGCTGGGTTATCCATGCCTCTTTCTGCTGAGGTATGAAGCCTTGGACCTTGTAAGAATATCAGAATTTGTGTGTATGTGTATCTGAGATGACAGCTCTAATGAAAATCAGGAAGCAGTTTTACATCTTTTGGGAGGGGCAGAAATGACAAAACGAGTCTTTAGCACAAGGGTTTAAGGAAAAGTGTAATTCCTTTACCACCTTCTCAAGGTCAGTGTAAACCTCAGAGTTTTCAGCTTAACCCATTAAATTTCAAATTAATTTTTCTTTGTTTTGGATTTTAAAATCCACTCTCTGAGGAAGAAAACATTCACCAAGTACTCAAAACCAGAGGCAAGAGCTGAAGTATAGCTTTGTGTTGCAGTCTTACAGGACTCAAATCTCTTTTCTATTAAATTCAAGCAAGAATTGAATCCTGATCATACGAAATAAAGGACTGTGAATTGTGGGCTTTTCAGTTTTGTCAAGCAGCTTGGCTTTTGCAGGCTCAAGGGCAATGTTTGCTTGCACTGTGGTGGTGAGGCATTAGATGGAAGAGCTGTGGGCTTGCTGCTCTAGCAGGGCAGGGAATTAGCCTACCCAGCCCATTAGATAGGAGATGTATATTTCAAATGAACTTTCCCATCACCTGCCTTCTTCCCCTCCCCTGACATAGACAGCCATTTAAGCATAAAAAATAATGTAAGGGAGAGAGAAACATTATGATTTAACCCCTGGAGGCACTTACCTTCCCATATGGTATAAAGTGCCTTGGCAGTCACATACACTAAATACCCACTAAAACCAGGCAATGTGAATCCTATTCTTTGTGCTTTTTTTTGCATTTCCAATTAAAAACCTGATGGGATTCCACAGCCTGATAAATTTTAATGGATTCTTTCCACTGACTCCATAGGCTCAAGACAGACCAACCCATTCCACTCAGATGGCACACAACACCTTGGGCTGGAGCCACCAGACAGCTGTTCTTCGTAGAATGGCCAGTGGGGTTTAGGATCGTACCTCCTGAGTGCTAGAGGTGACTTGCCTCTCCAGAGCGCCTGCAGAAGCAAAGACGTGATAGTGTGGGTCATGCCTTGGATATGGGAGCCCAAAGTTCAGGGCCTCGCTTCACTTGATTCAAACAAGAGGCTTGAAACAAAGGATGCATCTGTGCTGTGCTGTGGAGAGCCCCTGCCCAACAGGATCTACCTCACTGCCAGAAAGGGCGGGTTTCACAGCTGTGTCAATAGAAAGCTGCACCCAAACTGCTGGCCCTGCTGGGCAGCAGGGCTTGCCAAGGTAGGCACATCAAACGAGCTTGTGTTTGAGAGAAAGGTGTGCCCATGGCAGTGTTTCAGACTGACATGGTCTAACTTATCCTCATCAAAGTGTCTAAAAGGCAGCAAGAAGCTCCACTCTTATCTAAACGTGTTTATTATCAGCTTAGGTGCCATAGGGGCAGTAGGACCCCAGCTGGTGGCCCAGAAGAGTACTAGTTCACCCACAGACGTGTTGCCACATCTGCCAGTTTCATGTGGATGAAACTTCTTTAGACACTCATGGTTAGGCAACTGTACCAAGCCCTGATTGATTGCAAATGGTAACTTAACTATCCAGCTCACTTAGACGTGTGTGACAATTTCAAACAAATCACATCCACTGTCTCTATACATACTCTGGATTAGCCCCTTTAGGCTGGCTTTGGTACACTCTGTAGCTCACCCCATCATATCAGCTAGAAATTATCTCAGTCTCCCAGGCCATTGCCCTGAACAGGCCTGTGGCTATTCTGGAGCCCCTCCACAGTTTAGGCAGAAATTCCACCTCAGAAGTGGCAGGTTTCACCTCTAGAGCTTTTGTTTCAACAAAGCAACGTGTTGGAAAACTACCATCTGGATTTCCCTGAAGATCTTTGAGAATGGCACTGATTTTTTAGACATTACTGCCCATGTTGAGATTGCTGTCAGGACGAGACCTCCATCCCTTAATTGCTCCCTTCACCATTTGTTTCGGAAGGACACAGGAGCTGGCAACAGGCCTGGGGTTTAGTGTTTTCAGCAGCCCCTTGGCATCTCCTATGGGGTAGGGTAGGGTGGGGAGAGTAGGCAGAGACCCTGGCTGCTTCAGTGGACAGGGGCCTCCTGGAGAACCGGGAGGGGGAACTGAGCGGAGAACACAGCCAAGGGACACGTTTGAACGAGAGCTGCTCAGAAGGAATGATGCTCATACTGGCATCCTTACTGAAACACCCAAGGAGTTTGCACTGTCCTTTCGGCTGTAACCTGAGTGTTAACGTTGTTGTCTGCTAATGAACTGTATCTTTTTTTTAATCTTGCAGATGCCCAGATATGTAAAGCTGCTCCTTGAACTGCTCCCGGATGAATAGCTTGGTAAGTGGTTACTTCCTTAGCACTTTACATTCCTTGGAAACCAATTATTTTTATTTCAGAAGCTGTGAATCCTAGAAAGCCTGTCCCTAGCTCAGAAATGTAGCTGAAAGCATAAGTACTCTAAATTAGGAGCATGATCTAATTGATTAGTTTTACAAAAATATGAGTTCCAAATTGAAGCAAGGTTTCATTGCCCTGACTGCTTTAAAGCATGAGTGTTTCCTTTTTAACATTGCTTCTCAATAAATATTCTTTTTAATGAATTCCACTGATGTCTTGTGCATTGCTAAAATTTTATCAGACTACCCTGAGACATTTTTGCTTTTCTCCTTAAGAGGTTTACATGGGTGTTCAAGATACTTGATCATCAAGAAGGGTGATTTGGGAGGCCTGATCTAATGGACTGGGCACAAGCCTGGGACAGTGAAGACCCAGGTGCTAATCTCCATTCTGTGACCTTGGGCAAATAATTTCATCTTCCTGAATTTCTCTCCTAGCTTTTATCTTTCTTTAACACTCTTAATTAAGCCAGAGTGCTACAGATAGTACTGATAATAACCAATTCTTCCCTTTCATGAATTAGACATGCTCCTCTTAAAATGCCATAGAGGTTGGACTGTGGTGAATGTGTGCAATTACTTTTAGTGAAGACAGTGGCTGTTGCACACAACCTCCCTGGATTCACATGAGCATCTGGATTAATTATATCCTGTCTTCAGTAATTCTCTGGGGAATGAAAATAATGAAGGGTAAATACCTTTTATTAATACAATTATGGAATGTAATACAAAAAAGCTGAATGCATCATATATTTCACTAACTACTTAATGGAAGACACAACTAGAACAAACACCCTTTCCTCGGACATACTCCATGCCGGGTTTCAGCTGATGGGCCTTCTGGCAGGAAGGCAGAGATGCCAAGCTTCCCACGTCACCAGCAGGAGATACGACCTGGTAGCAATCGATGGCCCTGTGACACTGAGAATGTGCTCTGGGAGCTCCAGCTGTGTGCCAAGAGAGGTTGTCCCTCTCCTGCTCTGATGCTGCAGATGACAGGAGGACTGAGGTCCATGAAATCTCCATGAGCAGCCACAGCAGGCTGCGTATTTTGGAGGCAAGGAGGCAACTGCCAAGCTATTGAGCCACTATTCAGTGGCCAAGGATGTGTCTGTGAAAGTCACTCAGCCATGATTAGGAAAGTAAAACTTTCAGCAGAAAATAATATCCTAGTTAAGCACTCTTAGTGCCTAAAGAAAAGAGTGACATCTTTGTATTGAAAAAAAAATCAGCAGGAGAAATCTAACCTGTAAAAGTCATCTGGATGCACACAGTGGAAAATGGATCATGACAGTCTGAGTGCAAGAGGATGTGATGAAAGGTATATCTGCATTCAAACAGATAAAGTAGATGAAATCTAAGAGTCCAGAGCCCTCCTAATGCAGTGCCCGTGTGTTTAGTTGAGGATCACAGCAGAGGGGCACTCAAGCCCTCTGAGCCCCCAGCAATACGAATGCAGCCTCCTTGCAGAGCCACACCGTGAATGGTCGGGGTGGTCTCTCCCTAATGCCGGCTCTCAGACAGACAACACAAATGCGTGCTGATTACTTGAGAACAGATGTAGGAGAACTTTAAGGAGTCGCTTATGTAGGGCATTATTATCCAGGAAAGAACTGGAAAAGGGAGGCCGTGTCTTTCTAAAAGGCTCTGGAGCAAAGGGACAGTACTGCCCCCTGTCCGGAGTTGGTGCTGCCCTGCTCTTTCATTCATGGAATACAATTGGCTGCACACAGTTCACTAGGAATATGTATGGATTACAGTATTTTAAGGAATGGCTAGAATTTCATCCTCAAATGAATCCTTAGGATATAATAAGTTTTTCAGATTACAAAATCGGCTCTGTCTGCTTCTCATCCTTCTGGTAGAAAGAGAAAAATTAATGTATTTTGCAAATTGGTGGGGAGTGTCTTTCTTTTCTCCCTCTCAGCTCATTTATTGCTAGAGCTTAAAGCCCTGCAAGGTGATATACACACTTAGTATCTAAAGAGCCAGCTGAACAAGAGGGTTAAGCTAGACCAACGCAGAGGTACTGTGAAACCTCGGCTGCCCTGTGACACTGTGAAGAAGTGCACAGTCTTGCTGTCAAATAAGTCCAACAGCTTTGCTATCCAAATGCTGCTATTCCTATGTCACCGAAGCACATCAGAAACCTAGTCCAGTCATCTCTGGGAAAATGTGGTGTATCTCTACCATGGAACCGATTGTGCTGTCTTTATTTTTTGGCTTCCTATTAGCTGAGCAGGAATTAACGAAAAAGGAATTAGCTTCAAACCAGATTGGTTTTAAATTCTTTGTAAGAGAATTAAGCAGACCTTCAAAGTTATGCATACATGTCAAACTCCAGCCACTGCAATGCATGCAAATATTTTATACCCTGAGTAGTGCATGTAGCAATGGGAATTCCGGCTTTTATTTTTTAAGAAGCACATGTTTCCCCATCTTGCATTGTTATAAACCCTCCATGTCCATGTAATTTTTATTTTCCGCTCAATTAAGTAAAACGTATTCCCCAGCAAAATATTCAGAGTGTTTGGCCTGATAACTCCTTACAGAGGCAATCACAGCCTTCTGAGATGGGGGAGGAGGGGTGTGCATGCACGGCTTCACCTCCCTCTGCAGCAGACAGGGCTGCCTGGTGCTACTCCTCAAGTGTCTCCTTCCCAGCCCACGTCTGGGCATCCAGCCCCTTCCAGTTATCCCTCCTGGTCTCTGTAGTTGTTCAACATGAAATTTCCAGGTATCTCACTCTCTAAATGCCTGAGGTCTACATGACCCTCAGGGGCAAGTCCCTTCCCTGCTGGGAAGGTAATGCATGTTCACACACTATCATTTTCTTCCTTTGCCTGTGCTGCTATCCTCATCAAACACACAAGCACACACACACACGCACACATATATGTCAAGCTTTTAAAAGCAAAGCCAAGAATGAGCCCTGCATTTGCGTCAAAGAACATAAAATACCCCTGGTTCAAAAAACGATCAAAATTATTATTAAACTGAACTGCATATGCATCAGGGAACAACTAAGGTACCCAAATAATCCTAATTCTTAACCTGCTGAGAGACTACCTATCTCTGATTTTGTGTGCAGACTGCTGAAAATACACACCACAAAGCTCTCGGTCTGTTTTTGTTTACATATATACGAGAATATATGTGTCTAGTCTGCAGTACTAAATGTAGTGCTTTGTAGTCAACCTTTGTATTTTTCATGTAAGCACTATAATTTTATGATCTGGACCCATGAGATCTGTACATAGGAGAGCAGAGCTGGGGATAGGTCTAATGGCACTGAATAACTCCCAGGAATAGGCCAGGTGCTTGGCAGACTGGAACAGCAGACGAGGAGGAGGAGAAAGTAGTACCTGCCTCCTGGGGGATGGGTGTGAGGCTTTAAGCCACTGTTTGGCCTCATGAACAAATGCCACGAGTCCATGCTCCCTCATAATATTTCTGAATTCTCCAACAACCTCTACCTTTTCGATCAGAACAACCAGAGCACTGCAAACTGCACATACAGCTTCAATGAGGCTGTGTCTGAAACGTTTTTCAGAGTCAAGGCAGCAGTGGCAGAGAGAAGAGATCCAAAATGACAGACAGAGGAGATAAAGAAAAGGAATCTGAAGGGTAAGACTGAGGTAACAGCTTATCAGAGACTCAGGTTCAAACCCTTGTCCTCCGTATGAATGAGGTCTCAGGTCTGCAGTCATCTGTCCCTGTGCCTGAGGCCAAATGCACCTCCTGCCTTCATTGCTAACCCCCACAAAGACATTTTTGCCATGTCCTGTGGTGACAAAGCCCTGCTGCACTGGTGCTATAGAGTGTAAGAGGGCTATGCCCAAAGGTCCAGGTCCTAGGACCCCCATGTTGTTAAGACCTTCTACCACTATGCGGCAGGTCTAACACAGCTCACTGCCTGTGCAGCCTCGCATAGCTGATGTGAAAGCACACAGAAAGACTTTATACCAAAGGCACGAGAGGAGCAGACTCACCCCATGTCCAAGGAAAGGCTGGTCTGTGCATTGCAGCAGCACCTGGGAGCCACCACTGCTTGTAAGAAAACCCTTTGCAGGTACACAGCTGGTGCCTGCAGGGACAGGCACTGGACTCTCTGATGACCATTTCTTACCCAGGTTTGCCTTACTGAAGAAAGACCAAAACCTCCCTCTCTTCTTTCCTAGCTCAGCATCAACTGAGATGTGCTCACTGCACCTCCAAACCCAACTCCTAGAGCAGATGAAACCTTCACTAACTTTTATGCTTGGCCTCATATGCCATTTAAGCCCCCATGTGCTCACATTCTATGTTTCCAGGCTTCCTTCTATGACTCCAGGTTCACAAATGTTTTGTCTGACAAGAAATATGAAAAGGCATTTCTGATACCACCCTGTGGGCAGTGCTGGGGCATCAGAGAGGGTCTGACATGAGGCTTGTCCATAACTTGGTGTTCCTGGGAGGCTGCAATCACCCTTTCAGGTGCAGGGGATCAGTGCTCTTGTGGTGCTCCCTGAGCGGCACATGCCATCTCATGGGGGAATTCACAGTCCACAGTGGACAAATGGAGCCAACCTTGTTCATGCTGCCCTAGCTTGCATCTGTGCCTCTCTGCAGTACCACTGTAGGACTCTCTCACAGCTGCTCCAGCAGCTTAACACCACAGACTGATCATCACAAAGCACAACACCCTTCACAACTCATACAGAAGCATCACCTCGCAACAGACCCCTATCTCAGCAGGGAAGCCAAGAGATACTAACAAATTGTGTTGGATTGTGTGTCACAGCCCTTGCTGAATGTACTGAGGCCATTTCCCTTCCAAACACCTTTTCTGTGGTTAGTTTCTGTGGTATCCCAGACAGGGTTCAAAGAGCTGAAAGTGAGTGCAAGCCCTGCTACAACTGACAGGAGCAAAATTTCTGAGTCCCAATCCCCTTGTCCATCTAGGTTAGGTACTTCAGTGAAATAGGGTTACACAGGACGTGATTAAGAGGAGTCACAGGCTCTTGGTGGATTTCATTGCTGTGCTCAGCCTCTGCTGTAATGACCTTCCACACAGCCCCTGACAGGTTCCGTCTGGGAAATAAGACCCTTACTTGGCCTCATGGTGAATACGAGTTTACTGTGACTGTCAGAAATACCATTATCATTGAAAAATTTGGTAAGTGCCACCTTCAGGCAAGTGCAACAGAATGTCAGTGAGTGTTTTCCATACTCAGATCTCTTCTGCTTCTCAAAAACTACATATAATGCTCAAACAACAGGGCCTAAAATATGCCACATATCCAGAACATGTGTGTTGAAATCTGATAGTTTGGAAGTAGTAGTCACTGGGAAGTAGTGAGTAACACAAGAGTAGTAAGGTAGATGCTTAAACTAACACCCCCATCGTCAAAATAACTGTGGATTCTAGGCTGATGCTGTTGCAGCCACACAAAGCCAGAGAAATGTCATCTATCCTCAGCAAAATATGAAAGGCACTCACTCTTCTGCTATGCCCAGTGCTTTGCCATATACCGGACATGAATTTTCCATACCCAAACTAGTAAGACAAAATCCATGCCAGCTTCAAAGACACTTCAAAGACACCCTTGTGACTTGCATTCAGTTTGTCAACAAGTTGACCCCTGGCAAGCCACTCATAGACATGGCAGTGCTTTCAGGATATGTCTGGTGAGAAAGGAATAGCCTCTGTCAGTAGGAACCAAGAAATATATTGAACCTCTTGTTTGTTCCTCCAACTTCACAGAATCAGAGAATATTCTGAGTTGAAAAGGACCTACAAGGATCATCAAGTCCAGCTCTTAAGTGAATGGCCCATATGGGGATCAAAGCCATGACCCTGGTGTTATTTGCACCATGCTCTGACCAGCTGAGATAATTTCAGTCCACTCTGCTTCATGCTGCTTTTGCTGAGCAGTCTGGACCACCTGAGGGCAATACTGGCAGCCCCCATGGAGGAAAAGAGACAGCAAGATACCCCTAAATATATGCCCAAATGCAGATGCTGACATCTATCATCAGTAAATCATTTCCATCCAGACCCCGGAGGCCTGGAGACACACAGCACAGCAAATGTGGAAGCTGCTGTCTTGCTCTGTGAAATTCATGTCTGCTGGAACAGGAGGCCTCAAGCAGCCAGCATAAATTACAGCAGCCCTCGTGGCCTGCATCAGTTCCCACCAGGGAGTAAGACCAAAGCATTTTGGCATGAATCTTCCCCAAGATATGCTCCATTGCTTTTCGCTCACCAACAAGGACTAGGACATAACTGTTTTGTTATCTGTCATTATCTATTTTCATGTTCTCACAAGAAAAGGGGTAATATTTCCTCAGCAGGTAGCACTCTGCAAGGCTGGCCCCTGGGAGCAGTTGAATGCATTCATTGCAGGGACCTCTGCATTGAAACTGAACCTGGTTGATCTCGGTGGCACTGGGTTGCAAGGGCAGGCAAACAAACAGCAAAGGCGGCAGTGAAGTTATGCCAAACACACACTGTATAGTTGTGTCATTTATGAAATTAGGATTGGCTTTTGCATATTTAAATTGTCCGGTGACCAGGGTCAAAGTTATTAAGTTCTTAATATGGTTAATTGTTGTGCATCTACTAGTTGGGAGATTTCTGCATTGTTCCTTGTTGAGCCCCTGTTCATAGTGATTTTACTAGTTTGATATCCTTTTAATCCCCAAAGTGATTGAAAATTTAAGTTCACCATATCAATTGATTTCGAAAAACATTATAATATTTTGTTGCCCGTCTGCACCTTTCCTTTCAAGTAGGGGCACCTTTTTATCCTTCTCTTAAAACAAGTTAAGTTGGCAATACATGCCATTTCTAGCCTAAGTTTGAGTCCTACACTAGTAGGACACAATATGTTTGTAATGCTGTTACAAACGAGGTTCTGACCTTTTTAATTGGTGTGGAAAAGGTAACTCGTTTATTAAATCCAGCAGCTGGGACGGAGACCCAGGATAAGCCTGAGTCCCGCACGACAAGCCAGAGAACGATACAAAATAACAGTGCAACACACTGCCTGCTCCCTTGGATTCGAGACTCCCTAGGAGGACCCGGGGCAGTTCTTAGGCCTCCGGTTAGTTCATGATTGGTGGGTTTTGGATTCTTCCACTAATTGGTCCATTTTAAGGGCTTTTATTGATCCATAATGGGGCGCATTCCTGACCAATCATTTGTCCAGGGCGTCGAATGATTGGTCCTCTCCTCATCCAATCGCAGTTACCGGTTTCATTGGTTGACATCATCCCCATGCAGTCCTGTCTCAAATGCCCTTCCCCCATAGCACCATCTCATGAACACATCACCACATTACACCTGTATAAATGCAAGTTTAACTTATCAACCAAGCCCAATTAATCAAACCATCCCATTCCTGTGATCAACAACAACAGTTAACATAAAAACTGTCCATCCATTACAATGCATTTTATTTCGACCTTCCTTTCCTTCCCCCTTTTAAGTAGAGAGTTATCATGTTGTTCCTTAACAAGTTTAGCTATGGTTGTAAGCTCATTTAATAATTTAAAAGTTGTGTTAAGCTTCAGTAAAATTCTGTTTCAGTTCAGTGTCTTGTAAGAAAGCAGACCCTCATAAGTGGCCACAAACTATTTTTAGCCCAAAACCGTTAACCTGCAACTGGGCTCCACGGCAACACGGAGTTTTAATGAGGACTTCTCCCGCCAATAAAGCCAGATGACATCACCAGAAGGCTGTCCCCTAGCAGCAAGCGAGCCATTGGCGGAAGGATATTACATCATGTTGAGACTCCACCAATCACCATGCGCCATGGGGGCTGGACAGGGGGCGGGTATGGGCGCGGCCAAGGGGGTATAAAAGGGGTTGCACAGTCTCAGGAGTCACTTTTTGCCTTTGGAATAATGGTGGTGAGAGTTTGGTGCTGTGGTCAAAAGGCCTTATCTCTATTGAGAGACGTTGCTTAAGGATTTTTATTTGCCTTGGAGTAGCTGAGGCAGACCCAGCGCTGCAGATCTCTACCCTGGGTAGAAAGCCTGTTCGGTTCTAAGGGTCTTTAATCTCTGCGTTCCCGGCTTTTGTTATTTTAGTTGAGGAATTTGGACTTTATATTTTTCCAAATTATTTTTCTTTTAATAAATCACTTTTCTTTTCATTAAACACAAGAATTGTCCATATTTTTGACAGTTGATTTCCAAATCTGGTTTGCTATCTGTATTATTAAAGAACAAAGGAGGAGAAAAACTTAAATTATGATGCATGATAAAAGTATTTCTCAATGGGATGTTTTTAAAAGTTTTCTGTTAGGCATCATCTGCTCTTGAAGGCTTAAATAATGTTTCATTTTCAGAATTTATATCACAAATAATAACCACATTTTCTTTCTTTTAGAAGTATCTGTGCAGGTCTTGAAATAGTTGGGTATCAGTTTGACCAAAGAATACTGTACATACGGCTCTCCCAACCAAGGTCTCAAGAGATAAGAGGATAATAACACTATGCATTAGCCCTTAGTGTTCCCCCCGCAACAGACCCAGCTACTTCCCAGCATAGACTTCTTTCCTGGTAGCTGGCAAAGTTCACTCCAGCAACTTGTGCAGCATTTCCTGCTGTCCCTTTCCCACTTTCTCAAGAAAACTGGGATGGAACAAAATAGCTTTTGAGGCCAGAGTCAATTACCATCCCCAGATGCTTTACATTCAACATGCCATCTGTGTTTTGTTTTCTTATTAAGAGGGTTTTGTAACATTTTTTATTATCTACTCTAACTAGAAACAACAGCAGGAAACCATGTAGTGCAAAGCAAGTATAGTGAGTGATTTGGCTTCACAATCACT
Organism: Gymnorhina tibicen; assembly: GCA_013399875.1. Lineage (NCBI taxonomy): Eukaryota > Metazoa > Chordata > Aves > Passeriformes > Artamidae > Gymnorhina > Gymnorhina tibicen. The sequence goes on along the minus strand of VXAZ01008425.1, from coordinate 68,727 downwards.
GGCCATCAATCCTCAACTTGAAACCTCTCCATTGCAAGCCTTTTCCATCCTTGCTTGCACATGTACATACGAAAGAGAGAGGGTGCAAGTGTGGGACAAAAGCATGCATATGGCAGAAGGGCAGGAGATGGTTAAAAAAACTCCCCAAAAATAAGGCATAGCAGGGTTTGATGTTGTTGCAGATACCGTTTGCAAACAGCATAACAGCATGCCAATTACTTAGCTCATTGCTCATTTTTCTGAGAGGGGCACAAACTTTCCTGCATCTTTGGTCAGCCCAAGAGATTATCTGACTGTCCAATTTACTCGGTCCTGTGCTCTCAGCAATTTGATTAACAGCTTCATTGATTAATAGTGATTAGTTTAACCAACAGACTTAACCTCAGAATTAATGTGTGGTCAGTAATTTAAGTGACTTGTAAAAAAAAGTCATCCTGATTGCTGTCTTGCAGCCCATTTTCCATTAAATCTTTCTTTTAATTTGTAACCTTCTGCTTTCTGTAAAAACTCACCATCTCACATAACTCCAGTTTCAGTGTTTGGATTCCTCTGTATATACGAAGTGGAGGAAAAAAGGAGGAAGCAACATGGATGATGATATCCTAGTACAGGGTTATTGTAAAATCGCACTCGCTGCATGCCAAGGAATAGGAAATTTCATTTTCAAGGACTCCCTGGGGGGCGGAGATAAACTACAAAAGTCACAACTTGTCATAATTAAACACTCATGCCCATTACACACAAAGGAAATTATGCACATTTATCTAGGTCATTGAAACATTCATATGGCAATACTATACAGGAACGTCCATTAATATCCTGTAAGAATTTAGTGAAAGTGTTCTCCCAGAAGCGATGCAAGGCTGCCTCTGATGAAGGTGCTGTAATAGCATGGAGGAGGTGGGGGCAGGGATGGGAATGGTTAATGTATTTCCAGAAGTAATGCAAAAATACTTAGATGGATATACCCCCTATTTTTTCTCTGCCAAGTAAAGCATAAATATGTTAATTGGATAAGTTTTTCATATCATTATTCTCTATGGTTATCAAGCAGCAGCAATAGAAGTGGTTTTAAAAGTGATAAACAGCAAGTGTTGTGGTGTTTGGAAGTCAGCTTGGTTCATCTGGTGAAATTTGGTGTACTGGAAGTTAGTAGCTCTGAAAATATCTCCCAGCTCTTCTCTCCGATTTGTATTTATTTTGAATATCTGCTTTCTGTGGGAATGTGTGTGTGGGTTAACAAATAAGAAAATACTTTTCTACAGATATTGCTGTAGTCATACATATTCCCTTTATTCCTGTCATCTCCTCAGTGGTAAACTGTAGTAATTTTGCCTGCCCTCTGGTACTTTCCAAAAGTCAAAAATATGTTTTTCCCCATTAAAAACCCAGCAAGGATTGTTAGAAGCAGCCCTGATGAGTTTGGCACTAGCATCTCCTGGGAAATTAATGGCCAGGTGTCACTAATGGCTCTCAGCTTTGCGTCAACACTCCAAGTTACTCTTAATCCCCAGGACAGGCTCTGCTCTTTATTGCTTAATTAGTTCTATGAAAATAACACTGATGGTCTGACTCAAACTCACAAAAAGAAGATAAAATGCAGGAGTTAAGGGTTAAAAAAAAAATCCCAGAAGAACTAACACGCAGCCATCTGTGTAAGTAGGTTTTGTTTTATGGCAAACACTGTTAATAGAAAAGGCTGAAAATTTATTTTTTTCAGAATCTGATCTTTTGCAGCTAAAAGACCTGCATTCATTTGCTTTTATTCCTAGATTATGGTTTGTGCTGTTTGGACCACCGCCAAGTATGTGACAACCCTCATGTGGGAAAGTGGCATGAATTTTAAGAATGAATGAGTAGTCTTCCAAGTGTTTGTGCCAGAAGCACCTCATTCACTAGTGGTGTTTGTTTTTTACTTACATAAGATGTTTTATTCATCCAATCAAAGAAAAAAGTCTTACCATATGACCCCTGAAATTCATGCATCTCAAAGAGTCATCAGGTAGAAGAACCCACAATTTTAGTATTGCATCAAAATATTGGGTAAAACTCTCACCCAATAAACATGTTCACAGGAAATCCATAGTAAGTCACGAATCATTTTTTTAATTCAAAAGGACGGGAGTTTGTGATAACATCTGAGGTTATTTCACTTTCTTTTGCTTTCAAAATGCTTTTCAAGCTCTGACATATCCAATAGTCTGCTGTTTGAAGAAGTGTTCCATCCCCAGCTCTAGAGGTTGAAAGGTCTGCCTAAAGAAGGGGGCTCCTAAAAAGCCAAATCAATTTAGCCATGAAAGTTTATTCTTCTAGATTCAAACTTTATTGTTGGAATGATCTAAGGATTATTTTTATGAATATGTATAACTTTTTTTTTTTTTTTGGTATGGATAAAGCCATCCAAATTAAGCCCAGTGCTCTGTTTAAAATATATGGCTTGCAATGTACGTCTGACTGTAGGAGAAATTTCCAGACCTGCACTAGTAAGACCCATGTCTGGATGTAGATTCAAACACATGATTTTGCTTAAGACACTTTGTTCCAGCTGCCAAAGAAAGAATTTTTATTCTTTAGCTATTTGTGAATCTGGATATACACCAGATACAGTCCTACAGTAAAGCAGGAACACGACCTTTAGAGTTTTACAGAAAACCAATGCTAAAATGCAATTCCAATTATTGTTTTACAGTGCATTAAAAAGACCTTTCTCTTCCAAATTAACAGATAATTCTAGACTAAGTCCCATTTCCTTCAAGAGGATGTTAGTGAAAATAAGCTATTATTTTATAGGTTTTCATTGGTGTCTGTTCCTCAGAAAAATAAGAAAAGCAGTGATGCAGGCATTGGTATTTTGAATGCATTTGGAATATGTGCCATACCTATTAGCAGTGCTATTATCCCTGTCGGCAGCGCTGCTGTGCTTCTGCTAAGCTGCCTCGGAAGGCTCACATACATACAATGCATCCTGTTTCTTCTAAAAAAAAATCACTTAAGCTGACTTCTGCTAATCCCCCTGGCCACACAGAGTGGGCTCAGTCAGGCTGAGTAGACAATATATAATCAGACCTACAGTACCTCTTGCAAGATAGAAATTCAGCTTCACATTTGGAAAAGGTGAGAGGGGGGAGAAATGTTGGGAGGTTTTCACAGCTATCCTGGTAAAAATATCTGTATGAGCTCCATACTGGAAATTACAGTAATAACACAGAACATCTACTGAGCAACATTAATTACTCTTCTTTTTCTGTCTGTGTGTGTAGCACACAGTTTTAAGTACAAGTTTTAACAGTGCATATGCACTAGAGACTTATGACTTTGTATATTCAAATTAAGAACTTTCGAGAGATGTGTTGCTTCATTTCTTTCAGCCAGTTCTAGTTTTAGTCTTTTTTAGCATGAGATATAAATTTTACATATTGTGAAATACACCACACACTTGCACTATAAATTATTTCCCTAGGGTTTCCCTGGGGTAGAAGGGTTGATTTTAAGCAGATTATCTGTCCAAATGTGGCTGTGTGCATTTGTCACTCAAGTGTTCAATTAACTGGAAACTCTTAATAGCCATGTAGGACCTGAAACTTTTTGTTCAGCTTAGCCTGTTTGGCTACACTTCATATGCTGGCAAACAATTACTCTTTTGCACACATGGTACTGTGTGAGGGAAATTTTCCCAAGTGAAGGGAAAAAAGTTAGTGCCCTCATTCTACTCACTGTATTGTTAACATTTGCTAAGCATGATGCGTTAGGTGTTGATCTTGCAGTACACTTCCAAGGCAAAATGAAGGTGTGGATGCAGTGTGTCTTGACTTACCTATGCCTCAATGAATCTACTTAGCCTGGGTAACAGGAGAAGTGAAAGGACGGTGTACAGGAATCAGGACAGCTCAGCAACCCAAGTGCCCTTCCAAGACTCATTAGTGAGGCCTGAAGCCTCTGCACTGCATCTCTGCTGATCTTGTACATTTTTATAAGCATACCTTCATCTTGTTATGGAGACAAACTCCTAGAAATTGAGAGTTTCTAGGAAATTTGTTTCTCTCTTAAGAGATTAAAAAATGCCACCTCCTTCTTCTTGCCTTTCTTTTAAATCGATGGATGGATGGATGGATGGATGGATGGATGGATGGATGGATGGTATTTCCTGGAGGAAATGTGACAGTAATACGTCTTCAGGAAGGAAAGCAGCACAACAGGTAAGTAGTAAGAGCATGGTAGCCACCCGCAGGAAAGTTGCACCACCTTCCAAGGGCCAAGGACAGAAATGCTGTGGGGTGACACCCAGGCAACTGAGTTGGGATGTACCTGTAGGGTAGAGGCCACCAATGGATAACATAACTCAGAAATACAACACATGGGAAAGGGCAGGACTCTGCTCAAAACTGAGTGTAAGGCAACACCAGCTGAGACAAGTCAAGAGAGAGTGGCGAGGGCTGAGGAAATAAGCAGAGGACAAGCTTTGCTGCAGCATTCTTCCCAGACTGGGAGGTGCAGTGCTCAAGGCAGCTGCTGCTGTGTCTGGGATGGCCCTGGGATGAGGCAGCAGCACTTGAGCGCAGATCTGTGGGTTGCTGAAGCAGTTATTCCTGTGTGTCTGTTTTTCAATAGCACTCCCTGAGAGTTAATGTGTAGTTACAACACATGCACTTACACACTTTCATACAGCATTGGTTGTTTAAGTTATATCTGCATAAAATGAGTGTTCAAAATACTGAGCGGCTGTGTAACCAAGAGTTGAACAGACCTAAACACTTCATGAAATACTAACAAAATAGCTATAAATCTCAAGCTTAAAATGCCCTGCTCAATATGAGCAGAATATTTAATCTTACTTTTTCCTCAGGACACACATCATTAACTGCTAATCAACTCAAGCTTCAGAAATCCCTGAGCACTCTTCTCAGTTTTCAAAAATGCAGGCAAAAAACAAAGTACTTCTTATCCCACCCTCAGCAAGGGTGTAACGGGTCCCAGAGGTGTCCAGGTGCAGGCGACATCACTGCGCTGCACTCTGTACCGCACTGCGCCGGATGCACTTCGCCTGTGGTTTACAGAACTTACACAAAGCCCTTCCGGTTGACAAACAAAACTGCTCCGTGGCACATGGTGTTGCCCTGCAATTAGGCAGAGCCTGGGAAGCTGAAGCCAGCAGAACTTGCCTGCTCCCATGAAGTCTGGGCAGGCAGATGCAGACTCCGTGGGGCTGGGTGGGAGGGAGGCTGATGGAGGGCTTGCTTTGCCGAGCGAGCTGAATGGTAGCATCAGGCACAGAGCAGATCCCTGTTGCTGGAAGTCTTTATTTCCCTGTTGGAATCCAACCTGGGAACGGTCACCATTTGTGTGCAGGGGCTGAGCTCAAGCACACCCTCTGCAGTGCCCTTATTTGTAAGGGAGGGGTTGCTATTTAATTAGCCTGGTGGGATGTGCTGTGCATTTCAACAGAATGAGAGAATGTGCTTTGTTAAAACGCCTGCTTGCAGGTGCTAACAGGAGTAATTGGTGATTCCCCCCAGCATAACGTTTCTGCTGGGGAATTTCTGCCCCAGATCCTAGAGCCTCTCACATCCCTGAATAAATGCACTACAGCCTTGGTTCTGCAGGCTTTTGCTCCAGAGCCTTCTCCCCATCTCTCTAAATTGGTGGGGATATTTATACAGAATGAACACAGTCCAGAAACCAGGTTGCCTTCATTTGAGTTCATATTGCGTGCCAGTGAGCTTGGCTACTTCCTTCTGCTTCATCCTCTTTCTCCTGCCTTTTCTTCTCTGCCTTTTCATTCCACAACTGTTATTGCAGGGGGCTGCTGATTAAGGTGAAGGCCCAGAAATCAAAATACGCAGAGTCTACTCCACCAGGTGCCAGGAGCCCTGAACTGTGCTGGAGATAGATAGACACAGGATTAGATATGCAGGAGAAGCACATGCAGGGACACTTGTTCTGGACTCCTGCCAGGCCCAGAATCAAGCTTGAAGGAATTGCTTTTCCACTGACCCCATATTTAAAAATTCTGCCTACTGGGCTCAGCTGCCTGGGCAGTATGTGGGTCTGAGGTGGCACTGGTGAGGCTGCACCTCAAATACTGTGTTTGGTTTTGGTTCCCTTGCTTCAAGAAAGACACTGAAGTGCTGGAATGTGTCCAGAGAAGCTGGTGAAGGATCTGGAGCACAAGTCTTATGTGGAGCAGCTGAGGGAGCTGGAAGTTTGGCCTGGAAAAAAGAGGCTCAGGGTAGACTGTATTCTCTACAACTACCTGAAAGGAGGTTGTGGCAAGGTGGGGATCAGGCTCTTCTTGGATGTAACAAGTGACGGGGGAGAGGAAATGGCCTCAAGGAGCACATGGGGAAGTTTAAGTTAGGTATTAGGGAACATTTCTTCACTGAAAGAGTGGACAGGCATTGGAATAGGCTGTCCATGAAAATGGTTACCATTCCGGGAAGTGTTCAGAAGGCATGTGGATGTGGCATTTGGGGACGTGGTTTAATGGTGGACTTGAAAGTGCTGGGTTAATGGTTGGACTTGATGATCTTAGAGGTCTTTTCCAACCTCATTCTATGATGAATAATAATGATGCACCCATGCTTCATCACATGGATGGGTAAGCTCAAACCTCCATCATCTCAGACATCTCTCTGCCAGACTAACAGTTGGAGTAGATGTGCCTCCCCACGGTCTGCCATCGTTCTGCTGGAGGGGTCTCCAGTTCCTCGGGTCTCACCTGGTATAGCCTTTCTCCAAATCCATAAGGAGGGTGATACCGTACTGCTAAGGGCACCTGCTCTGCCCCTGGCCTCCAGGACAAGCATGATGCAACACCTTCTGCCCCCACTGCTCCAGGCTGGGTCTGTCTGCAGCAAAATGACTGAATCCACACTATGTGGTACACTGAGCTGTTCATCACAATGTCCTGGGCACCTGGCTATAGGTTCAAATGAAGGAGCCAAGCTACTGAGCCAGCCATCTCTGCACCAAGTACTTGCCTAGTAATGGCTGCCATGTTGCTCCGTGTGGAGGGGGGAGCAGGTTTTGATGTAAATTGGACCAAAAAAAATTAATGACCTGGATGATTAGTACCAGGTACTTGAACTGAACCTTCATTTGAAGAAGGAAGGTGTGGAGGACTCTGGAGGGCTGTGCTAGTTCTGCTGAAGAGAGCTGCCTGGTGTGTAGCTCATTTCTGTGCTGGTCTGAGCCTCCTCGCCGCAGGCTAGAGGACGTTACCATAGCTGGCTTTTATTTTTCCATTCTAGAGGGACCTTTTAATGAGGAGGCTTTGCCTCACAGATGTCCCCCTCTCTGAGTCAGTCTGGTGTAAGAGAAATAAGGATATGGCCCAGAGGGACTAATCATATAAATAAGATTTTAGGATTCGACTCAAGTAATAAATGAAAGACTAGCAATTTGGTATTATGAAATCCCAGCTGCATGAACTCTCAACTTCAGCCTAGTGCCTGTGCCAGCTTCCAGCTGGCTATCAGAAATCATTTCCACTTCAGTGAGACCAATGTTGAAATGTCCCCTTTATCCTTTTCCAAACCATGCCCACACATTCTAGCTGTATTTATTTTTACTACAATTTGTGCAGAAAAGGTGGCCTGACATCACTGTAGGAGTAGTGCAGCATTTGTTTGAATGCTTCAAGCCTGACGCCCGTCCTCCTTCCCACCCCACCAGGCTCAGAGTTCTGCCATGGCCTGTCCCCTCAGCCCCAACCCGCTCAGGCATGCTGCACAGGGGCATGGAGCCCAAAACATGAACAAAAAGTGAAAACAGAGGGAGAAAAAAGAGAAAAAGCCTATTTCACAGGTTTTTACCACAGTTTTGCCAAAGTTTGCGAGATATGGGTCTGGCTGGTCCTTCTCACCTTTTGAGTGTGTTGCAGCTCATTTATCAGGGGTAGGTGGCGGGGGGCCAGGGGTGGCTTTTGCTGAATGGCGTTGGCTCACGTTCACCGGCTGGCCCGGGCTTTCCGGAGAGGGGGAATGAAATTCTCCACCACCCTGTCCTGTGGGCTCTGATCATGACATTTCAGCTTTCCTGCTGAGTGTGGCTTGAAACAAGGAAGGTGGTGCGGGCACCACCCTGCCGTGGCTCCATACCCCAGGCAAGTGCTGCTGGAAAGAGTTTTTTGTGGAAATTTCTGGGTGACAGCAGCTGCAGGACAGCTGCTCTGGAGGCAGCTGTATTTTGTGTGGGAACCATATCTCTGTAGCGGTGTGTGGTGTGAAGCCTTGGGGAAGCCCTTTGGGGTGGGCAGCTGGGCAGCTCCTATGGCCACCGACGGCGGCTGCCCCTTCACCAAGGCCCACTGGCACCACTGTTGGTCCTGTTGTAATTAACAATAATTTAATGTGGCCTTTGGTGATGTGGGGGAAGCACTGCCATTAGCAGGGTGTGGGGAGACGTTGGTGGCTGGGGGATAGGGGCAGGCTGGCCCTGCAGACCCCTTTGCATGGCAGCTGCAAGACAGGGCGTCTGAGGAGAGCAGGGCCATAGGAACCTGCTGCTGGCTTTATTTTTAAAGTAAAACCCCAAATCCCTAATTTCTGATGGGGGAGGTTCGGTGCTGAAGGGGGTGGCTGGGGGGGCTTTCAGGGGGCACCGCCAGGCTGGGTGGGTGTGAGCTGAACCCCATCTCCCTCCACAGAGAGGGCCAGGGTGTTTCAGAGGGACAGAGGTCCAGACCAAGGTCACTTTGGTTTGCAAAGAGGCAGGAAGGACATGACTGCAGACATCATCGACCCAGCCTGTTGGTGGACTGAGGCTGTCCAGGGAAGGAGTATGGCTGAGCGTGCAGTACCTGTGGTGTGTCGGGGCGTTCTGGGCATGCAGTTCTCTGCAAGTCTGGCTCATTTCTGTCACTGGGAACTGAGGTGCAAGAAATCATTAGTCACTTCTAAGGAGTTTGACCATCATACATAGTCACAGATCAACATCAGCATATCCTCAAGTGCAAGCCCTTTTCTTAAGATCTAGGTCACCAACAGTCAGGTTTTTCAGGTTGTTTTAGTTGGTCCAATCTTTCCCTCTTTTTAATGTCTTCCTTCCTTCCTTCCTTCCTTCCTTCCTTCCTTCCTTCCTTCCTTCCTNCCCTTTCCCCCCTTTTTTCCCCCCCCCCCCCCCCCCCCCTTTATTTCTTTTCCTTTCTTTTGGTCAAAATAAGGATTCCATTCAGAGACTGTACAGAACTGCAAATCTATTTGCAAGCCAGAAGTGTGATGCACTCACAAAGTTGCCTGTGAACACTCATATCATTGCTGATCTTCTTTCAATGGCTGTAAAGAAATCCTTCAGATAGACAGTGCTTTTTGATAAACCAACAACCCTCTCCCAAACCAACCTGAAAATAATTCAGCCTCTTACTTCTGACGTGCTATCGCTGCTGTGCACCGAAAGACAAACATTTGCTGCTTATGGATGTGGTGGGGACGGCAGCACAGTGGCAGTGGCTGCATGGCCATGCCACCTGCAGGGTTTTCTGTTCTGCTGCTCAGGTTGGCCTAGCTTTGTAGTAAAGCTGCCAGCAGCTCTCCTGCCAGCTGCAGCACAGCCCACTCCCAAAGCTGTGCTGCAGCTCGTCTTTGAGCACTGTGACAGCTTCCCCCAAAATCTATCAAAGGATCAAGGGTGTTTTAGGCTTGGTATTTTTTCTGCCGAGGAGAGCAATCAGCTATTTCCCAGCATTTAGAACAGGTTTGCCTTCGCCTCATTATCCGTAACACCATCAGCTACAAAGCAGTGTCTTGCTAATAACTCGCTTTTGCTTATTACTATGAAATTATTCCTCTGTGCCATATGCCACCTATATTCCTCTTCCAAAAACGTGCTAGGGACTCCATTAGTGGCATCCACCATTTATTGGGATCACAGCAAGCAGATAGTGCTTGAATATTCCTATTCACATGGGCATAACGTGTTAGAATTCAGAACAAACTTCAAAACACATAAAGAAACAACGTAGGAGAAAGAACACTCCCTTTGTGCTTTAACATTCACTTCTTTATTGACAAATGCAAATTATTCCACAGTGAGATGCCCTGAGAAGGCACAGCTACCAAACCAAGGGCAGTAACACTAAATAAGAATTTCCCCTACACTTGTATGCCTCTGACTAAGCCCGGCTAAAATCTGTAAAGAACCATAACCAAAGCAAAGCCATAACCAGTGCGGTGCTGTCAGAGTCAGTCTCTGCTGGGCAATAAGGAGCAGAAGGAGATTACATGAGTCCATGCCAGGAAATTTAAAGGGTCAGTAGTTGAAAGTTGTGACTTGAAGAGAGACTCAACAAGCAGCCAGGGAATAGTGAAAACTGGGAAGGTTCTTCCTCCTGTGGAGGAGAGCAGAGCCAGGCTGATTTTACACCACAGCCCCCGCTTAAAAACAAGAAACAGATTAATTCCACCACAACAGTATATGGACAGGCTCTTATCTGCCCTATTTTTTGCTGGCAGATCTCCAGGAGGAAATTATTGTGGGGATCTTTGATGCTATCTGGCATCTATACAAGCTCATGTATATGGAAAAAGCAAAAGCAGTGCAACAATTAAAGTGGGAACCAAAGCAGGACTAGTCCTGAATAAACTAGATGGGAGATTGGGAGGAGGGTTTGGGTGTCAGACTAAAGTAGCATATGCACTTGTTTTTAAGGCGTATGCTCAAAAGCAGAGAGACATACAAACACATTTATAAAAAAGGCACAGTGAAAAAACTTTATGCATAGGCTAATGAAGGTTAGGAGGATATGCCCCTCACACACCCCCTCCCCCTCTCCCCAAGGGAGAGTTTCCTGTACTCTAAGCCCTGCTGAGGTGGACACACACTTCCTGAATGTCTCTGATGCTCAGCACATACCTCGCCATGCTTGGCACCACGCCCTTAGACACCATGCATCCTTTGCAAACTTCTGTCCGCTCAGAGACAAGTACAGTCTTCTGGTGGACAAGTGAAGGAGCCCCCTGGTCTTTGGGCTTCTCCCAGCTTCTTCTGCACAACTCACACAGCTCATAGGCAAGGTCTGCCTTACTCCCTGATAGAGCTCCACTGCCCAGCCTGCAGTTGGCTGGCCACTGTAAGCTTTGGCTAGAGCAGAGCAACTTGACAGATGCTTAACTGCTAACAGACCCAGAGCAGACATTTTGGGAGCTAAGTAGGCATGGAGAAGTTTGGAATATGTCTCATTTCTCCCAAATGACTTGTCTACCACCTCCCTATTCCCTTATTCCCAGAGACTACAGGGCTGCTGATGAATGGCCAAAACCCTTCCAAGAACTCCACCATGCTGAAAGAAAATCATGTTGCTGAGAAGCATGAATGTAGTCAGAATGGGGGTGAGGAGAGGGGCTCTGGTTTTTTTACTCATTATCAAGAATATGGCAGGGGAATTGCAAGTGCATTTTGTGCCTGGGGTGGCAAGCTCCGTGTCAGCCTTCAGTACACACTGCAATGGCAGATTGCTTGCCGTGAGGGAGTTCTGCAGACTCATCACTGTGCTACTTCTCACACCTTCTATCATCCCACACACACACACACTGAGGAGTACCAGAATCTAGCTTAATCTAACAACTAGGCATCTAGTAAGAGTCTTGGTTCCCTCCCTAAACAGTGAACAGAAGGTGAATCAGATCCCGTCAAAGGGATATTCACCAAGGAGCTGCTTTCTCTCCTTCCAGTAACAATAGAGGCTATTAAATATAAATAACCAGCTCAAGTGCCCAGCTTTCAGAGGGCTGAAATGGTCAAGCAGGGTGAATTGCACACACAATATATAATATCTGTATATTCATTTTCTTGCTTTGCATAAAAATGTGTATCCATTATAGTGGGGGCATGTGAAAGCACACACACACACACACAAGAGGAATGGATTTATTGTGCAAGGCTAAAGGATCTCAAGCCTCCTTCCTCCACATAGTGCTGGCCAAGTCATTCATGAGGCATCGAGAGGCTGTGACCACTCTGTACTGTGATGCAGACTTGGCCATGGAGGCTTGGCTGTTTTCCTGATCTGCCTGAAATTAGCTCAGGGCCTACTGCAGAGACTGTAGCATTCTTATTTGAAGTATTTTCTTTCTTCTTATGTCTTGGTTTTGTGATAAATCAAATTATTTGGCTGTTATCTCAATCCTTCAACATTAAACAATTCATTTTAGCGTTAGGCTTTTATGATCAATAGAAAGCTCTTAATCAGAGCTGCCAGCAGTGCTCCTTTTATTTAAGGCTCACGAAGATTAATGAAAATGTATATGATCTCAGTTGTGCTAATTTTTGCTAGCTATGGCAGGTACTCCCAACAGCCTGCGAGGGTGACCAGCTCTGATCTGCTTCATGCATCCCCATGGACATGCTGACCGATCCCCACAGGCAGGGATGTATTCCCAGCCCCACACCCACTCACCACATGAGTGCCATCACCCGCTGAGGACCATGGCTGTAGGACCCTAAGTGAATCCAGGATCTGGCCTGAGGGAACACGCATTACTGAGGGTAACTCAATAAACAAAAAAAGGAAGCCCGGGCTGGCAACCAAAGCCCAGGATGAGTTGGCACATCTGGTGAACAGAGAGGGAGTAAAAAAGGAATAAAAAAATGTTTTAATTGGATTTATTCATATATTCCCATGGAAGCCTGGAAGTGTGGGATGCCACATGAAAAAAGCACATTGTGTGAGCCCATTTCTTCCAGCTTGTGGAAGCAGCACTACTAGTATTAACAAGTAGAGGGTTCACTCGCTGTAACCCAAAATAGCAATGACAAAGCAGCTCAGAATAACGTAATACCTCTTCACTGGATTCTTTTAAGTGAAAATTCCAATTCAAATTTCAGCTGTTTCTTACTGTTTTGGGGAGTAATTTGGTGAGGTCACAACCAGGGACAGAGCAAAGATGACATTACCACTGAGTGGAGATGATAAGCAGGGCTGATCCCGTGATGGAGAAACCCAGGGTAGATCAGATCACAAGTTCACATACATGTACTGCAGCTGAACTCAACTCCTGATGGTGTGTGATGAATGTTGTTAAAATCTATTCTGGAGAGATAAAAAAAAATAACCCTAAGAAGCCAGTGAAGTTTGGGGGGAAAAAGCGCATTTGCTTAATGTGTTTGTGGGTACCCTCAGCTCTCTTGAGGCATTATCAGGTTATCAAGCTAAATCTGAGCACTTTGGCGTGCCAGTACATGGTGTTATGTACTGCTGCTGCTGTATTTCCAAGGATGCAGACACTGCCATCCATTGATATGAGTCCATCACCTCTGAGGAATTCCAGCCTTATTAAAAATTTTGAATTTAAAAGACAAAGACACAAGAGCAGTGAATGGAACAACATTCTAGTTTCCATTTAGAAATCATCATCATCGTCGTCGTCATCATCATCATCATCTAAAAATCATACAAGAAGCAGAGAAAAATCATGAGGCAAAAAGTTTTAAGAGTAAATGGCTGGGTAGTTACAGGGCATAAGTAGATGCCATGTGGTCATTCAATGAAATTACCACATAGGCCTATCTGAAAAACTGGCAGGTCTTGGAGGAAAAAAAGCTTCTGAAGACAGCAACAGCATGTCTGGTAAGTGAGAGGAAAGATGGGACTGTATAATAGACAATGCCAACAGCAATTTGTGTGTTTTTGTTTGTGCCAAGGAAAATTCACTTATTTAGTTTATTCTCTCCACTGACTTCATAGAACAAAGAGAAAACATTTCACTAGTAATTCCTAGGGAAGATTTTTTCCGTCAGGAAAGGTGATGATCAAATAAGCAAGTGGAAGCATAAATGGTATCCATGAATACCCATCCCTTCTGAAAAAGAGAAATAGCCCAATTTGTATAAAGGGTGTCTTGCAATAAACTTGTTAAAGCAAAGGGACAGAAAATTAATTCTAATTTTTAAAACAGCTGGGCCACTGACTTACTGCGTGGGCAAGTCTTAGGACTTCTTTGCATCTCATTCACTCCAGCAATTCAACTGGATGAAAGCAGAATGGATGGCAGCATGCTCCAATATTCAATATGCTGCAGATGCTGCTGCTAAAAGAACCATTCCTGGCTAAATAAGCTCACAATGCAAACCCAAGGAAACTGGAGATAGCTGCAGGCACCAGTGCAAACAGCAGCGTTTGTGTCTTCTCTTGAAGCCTTTGTGCTGTTGTAGATCTTAATGGTCACTCAAGCTTATAGCTCAAAATGCAGTGGATTGGATTAGATGAGATTTAAAATTGCTTCTATCCTGTTTTTCAGGTAATCTTTATTATAAACCAAATATATAAGTAGGTAAAACAATATGAAACTCTTATTTGTTTATCTCACATACAGCCCCAGGATGTTTTGATGTATAGATAGCCAAAGCTGTAAATGCACTACTGCCTAGAATGCTCTTGAATGGTTAAGTGAGAGATTAACCTATTTTTAAAATACTTATACATAAAACCTTATTAATTATTCCCATCACAAAATGATTCTACAAGCTGGAATCATTAAAAGAGTGCATGTGACATATTTTAAAGTAAATCCCTCTTCATGGAAAAATATCCTTTCAAGTAATAAGTATTCAGTGCACAAAACTGAGGTACACAGTAGACAGAAATATAGGTTAAAATCTGGCTTTGGGAACCAGTTCAGCACAGCATTTAACTGTATGTGGGTACTTAGATCCTAATGCAGCAGAGCTCTAATGCACACATTTAATTGCCACAATGAATAAAGACCTAAATAGGAATGGGATTACACATTTTTAGCATTCTTAGTAGTTCTTCCTGTTTAGCAGATGTTTAATGCTTAATGTTTTACTGAGCTGGATCTAGGCAAAATTTGCAACAGATTTAAAATTTCTTCAGGAAATTTCAAGCACCTTCCTGAGGAAAGTCAGAGCTTTTTATTTTTTGAAAACACTGTAAATCCTGGAGATCCTCTGGACTGTGGCTGAAGACCAAACTGTTTCACTGGGTTTTGATAACGCTTTTGAGGTCAGCCTGCATTGGAGCACGTGGAATCACCTCCTCAGTGTCTTACCAGAATTAATTAAGCATCCGGGGAGTGTGTACTAACATCACAAACTTGCATCTTCTTCTTCCAGGACCAACTTTCATGAACAACCTCAGTGAGTGAAAGGGAGGACAGGCTATGCACTTACCTTCTTATTAGTTTTCAGCAGGCAGGGCAGAATAATTAGCATTGCTCTTGTGCTGTACATGCAGGAGGAAAAATGTAGGCAATGCTTGGGCAGAAACCAATAGAGCACAAACACCATGTGCAGTTCTGGTCAGCCTCTACCAAAATGGATATAGAGGAAGTAGAGAGGGTAGAGAGAAGGATGAAGGGGTTGATGAGAAGCACAGGACCTCTAACATGTGAAGAAAGAATAAAGAAACCAAGACCTGTTCCCTTACAGCAGTAGCAGAGATGATAGAGGCAATTTGTGACTGAGGGCAATATAATCACAGCTGGTGTGGGGAAGGTGGCCAGGGAGCAAATTTTGTTCTCTTACCACAAGAGTTCAGAGGCACCCCATGAAACAAACAGGCAGCAGATTTGAAAACTAACACAGAGAAGAAGCTGGTTTCATACTGTGCGTAATTACAGCTGTGCAACTCATTGCCATAAATGGCTCAAAACAACTAAAAAGGGACTAGAAAAGTTCCCGAGGGAGGGCCTATTGGTGATCTATGAAATTGAATCACAAACACAGCCTCTGGCTTGGCAAGTTTTGCAGTAGGTGGAGACAGAAAAAGTGGGTGAGGACAGGGGTGATGCTGCACCAGCCTTTTTTTGCATACTCTTTCGAGGTGTCTGCTTCTGGCAATTGTGCAAGATTAGTTCTTGAACTTGATAAGCCTTTGGTCTGATATAGTATTTCAGGGGCTTCTGTGCTTATGCACCTCTTATGTGAAAATGGCTCCTACTTGCACTTCCCCATCGTGGAACCCTGGTAAACTGCCCCAAGAAATGGCAAGAGGTGGAGTTAATCCTCAGAATCTCTCCTTTAATAAAGCTACACTTAAACAAAGAACTGGTTCCTGAGGCAACAATGTCTCCCCACAGGAAAAAGCCGCTATTGTATGCTCTGTGGCTTCATTGTCTTGACTTAAGATGGAGGAAAAAGGCAAGGCGTGCCAACTCATTCCTGGTTTGATGGAAAAACTGAGTTTACACAGACCAAGAGCAAGTAAATTGGCATGTTGTAGTCACTAACTATGGTGACTTGAACGGGGAAGCTGGTGGCACTGACAGAGGGTCCAAGTATCCGTCCATAGGGAACACAACAGGTCTTCTGCATACCTTTTCACACACAGTCAGGTCTTAGGAGGGCATTGTCATTGTAGATGCTTTCCACTCTTTTTTCTCAGAGAAGTCACTTTCTGCCAGTGTTTTTTTCCTTGCCTTCAAAGCGCAGTATTTCAGTGTGCACTGAGGGGCATTTTTAAAAGTTGCAGCAGCAAGAGCAACCCAACTATTTGGGCTGGTGCAACCAAGAAACACAAATTTGAAATAGGAAAGCATTATTGTGAAATCAGGAGTTAAACTGTTGCCCAGATAACAGTGCACTAATTTTGGAGGGGAGAGATATGGCTTCAAATTTTAAGTCTAGGCAGAATTGGGATGGGCGGGGCATGATGGTGGGAATGCCTTATTGGTGCACTGATTTATTTGCAAAGTGCACTAACATCTGATCTGACATCCCCATTCCAGCTTGGTTTGTTTCCTCCTTCTGCAGCTGCTTCATTACCCCCTTCCCTGATTGCATAGATGCGTATTTTGTGCTCTCATGACCTGCTAAAGGACAGGACAAGAGTAATCACGACTGAGCAGTTTTGCCTTTTCCCTTTGCTCAGCTCTGCCCCAAAGGAGTGTTGCACCCCAAAGGGGCTGTTGACATTAAATCTGAACACATTTTTCTGACTGTTGCAGAGTGCATGGGTGGCTGAAGCAGGCTCATAATTGCAGTTTTCAAGAACAAGCTTACAGGAACCCTTCCTTTCATCAAGAAAGGTGACTGCATATCCTGCCTCTGATTCAAGCACAACGCAGGTGATTTACTATGGCAGCACACAGGGACTACATTTTCATACAAGGAACATAGAGGGACTACATTTTCAAGAGCACAGAGAATGAGACTTTTTGCTTTCACGGAGATTGAGCAGGAGGGGAGGCAAACCCCTGGCATTTTGCCCCCTGAAAGCCCAAGCCAGGGCCTGAGAGAATAGTCCCATTTGTTCAAAGGCCCGGGATCGGGTCTGAAATATATGCCTTGAAGAGACCAGACATCTTGAATCTCTAGTGCTGGTCAGAAACTTCTGTTCTTGCCTAAACCATGTTCTCTGGCACTGCAGTGACAGAGGTGTCTCCAGCACATCCGTTTCTGGCCCTGTTATTATCATGTGTCCTATCCCCACTGCTGGGAACACCCTCTTTTCCCCAAGACCAGTGCATATGTAGTCCTGCCTGTGCTGCCATGAGAAAATCCATTTAAATCCCCTCAGTGAACAGCACAGGAGCTCACTGAAAAGACAGCAGTTGTTCATTACATTAACAGGGCTTGGTAACAGAAAAGAAAGATGATGAAACATATTCTGATGGATTTCTGTGTCTCTGTCTGTGAGGGCAACAACAAAATTTTTCCATGCCAGGGGGCTTGTACTGCTTGGGCTATGACATTCCCAGATGATGCCACTTGTAATAGGGAAGAAGGACCCTAACTTTGCTGGTGGGCCTGAAGGGAAAGCTGTGTTTCAGGCAGTGTTACGGCAGGCATCCCAGCTTGAGGAACACATGGTAAGGCTCTCAAGCTCACGACACTGTGTTTAACACCCTGCATTCTTTCCCAGCTTTGCCCTTCACTTAAACAGGAGGTATTTTCTGTCCAAATTTCATTGCTGAAGAGAGGCATAACAGATGAGAAAATGCTGTAGTGGTCTTGAGCTGAAATAAAGCACAAATGGCTTATCATCATCATCGAAAATGGCAAAGAGGGACCTCCCTCTTCCGTTTCAAATCAGCTCACACCAGCAGTGTCATGAAAAACCAGCAATCTGAGGGTCAGCAGGAGAGAAAGAGGACACCCTTCCTACCCACAGATCTGGGGGTGACAAATCAGCTTATTAGTATTCCTCCATGGACACATGTTATCGAGCAGAAAGGCATTGCAGGGCTGGCGGGGCTGGTGTGATCACGAGCTCTGGGAGAGCCTGTCACGAGTATGCAAGTGGGAGCAAGGAGGCAGCATGCATCAGCTCCTGGCTCAAAAGCTGTTTTCAGGGGATGGAGAATCTGCCTGAGTCAGGCACAAGCTGCACAGCTACCAGGAGAAGCAAAGAGAGGGCAAAACTTGCTGGAAGGCAGGATCTTGAAGCAGTCAGCCTGAAATTTTAGCAGTACTTTCTGCTCAACTGGGCAAGCCCACCTCCACTGCTGCCCTGGATGGCAACATTTATAAGCATGGCATGGGAAGGGGAAGCTCGCTGAAAAGTCTGTGCTGCATAGTGGTGTTGGTACTGGAGGTGCCATGGTGGCAGTGGGCTTCTCCCTGTGAGACATCCACCTGTCCCTGTTGGCACTGGGACATCTCTCCCTGTGTATCTGTGGAGGGTCACATCCCTCCCGTGCTGACTTGCCTGAGGCCATGGGCAAGCTCCATGTCTTCCCTGGGCCCTGAAGAGCTTCCCAGCTGAGTTTAGCATGCCTACTGCCATCCACCAGCAGATATTGTGACGTGGTTACGCGTTGGGTGTTGGGTTATCACAACAAAGGTCTTTAGGCTGAATGCCTTACGTGCAGGCTTTGGCTCTCAAAGGCAAGGGATTTAAATCCCAGAAGAGAAGGTAGCTGCCTTCTGCAGGACTGCTTTCATGGTTGGCGATAGCAGTCAACGGGCCTGTAAGGTGTTGGCTTAGCATGAAATGCAGAGACCAACAGAGCTCCAGCCCAGTAGTTGCAGTATTTTTCACCACAGGTCAGGGAGGCATTAAAATACGCAAATGTTTCTGCTCTTCAAAGCATTCACTTAACACCAGCACAATATACACACATCTACCCCCTCCTCGGGACACTTTAGAAGGAATACAAAAAGGGAATACGCACACAGGTGCTTCCCAGCCTGACTTTGAACTCTTCTTTCTCCTGTAGAGCTTCAAGTGATGTCAGGATTCACACAGATACAAGGAATTAGTGTGGGGACTTTCCCTAGGTGACCACATCACCAAACTTCTACTTGTTTGGATTTCATAAGGTCCAAGAAAAGCATAAAAAGCAAAGCCATGTGTAAAATACTCAGATAAAAGCTACTTTTTTTTGCTCCCAAAGGGAGGTGGGAGGCAGGCAGCGGTTCCTCCAAATGTCTTTCCTCCCATGCTTATAGGTACCTTGATGCTAAGAGCTCTTCAGTGGTTTGTGCAACACCTGCTCTGACTCCATATGGTTTCTCTTCACCATCTGTATCACCCTCTCCCAGATGATGGCCAGAAGCACTGAACTTGCCTTTGCCAGCAATGGTCTGCAGTTCCGCTCTTGGGCAAAGCAGACTCAGAGCTGGAAGGATCATTTTTAACCAGCTGTTACTCTGTCCTTAAGGCTGGGCACAGGGCGTTCTGGTCAGGCCATTACTGGCGCATCTTTCCCTGGCCCAGCTGTCTGCACCCAGGTCCTTGTCCTTGCCCTTGTTTGACTGCTCAAACACACTTCCCTTGAGGGCAATAAATGCTCCTCTTTGCCCTTACATTAATGTTAGCATGACACTGTTAAAATTGTGCGTTCCATATCCAAGATGCCTTTCAAGAAGTATGGCCAAATGGCCACCTGAAGCCTGACCAGCCCTGCTCACTACTGTCTTGCCCTGATAACATGAGAAGCTTTAATTCTGGCTGGTGTGACCTGGCACCTGTGGCCCCATCATTCCTCCTAGCTTGGTAATACCCAAGGCTGCTCTGGTACCATCAGAGTGTGCTACCCAGGCTCCAAAAGCCATTTGGGGATGGATCTCCATCACCCTTACTTTTTCCATCCACTAAAATCACTAGCTGGATTTCATGAAGAACATGAGCCTGATGTTTGTGTGCTTGCCTGTGGCAGTGCTATTCCAAGGTGGGAGGATGACTGAGCTGGAAGTAAGGGGGAAGTCATACAGGTGGTGGGCAGGCCCAGCAGGGATGCCCAGGCAGAGGCTGCTCCACACTGCTGTGCCTCATCCACATTTTGTGTGTCTTTCCTTTGAGTGACTTCCACATTCCAGTCAAGTTGGGTTGCTGTTGGCCCATACACTTTGTTCTGTTTAAATTTTTTCCTCTTGCCAGCACACGCAGCTTGGGCAAAACACTTGAACATTTTGTCTCTAAGTATTTACTTCCTCATAAGCAGCCAGCCTGGCACCCAGTCAGATTCCCAAAATAATCCAGTTAGGATTTAAGTAAACTGCCTTCAGGTGTTGCCTGGCGGCTTCTTTGTGAAGAAGCCTTGAACTCTACACCAGGCCCTCAAAGGAGAGACAGTGCAAGACTGACTTTTTTGCCAGGCCCATGCTCTGCCCCTGCTCTGGGTGTGCGACAGGGCTGCCTAATTCTCCCTTTCCAACTGCCTGCTGCTGCTGCTGCCTTTTTTTCCACTTGCACTCTGAGATCATCTCAAGCTATACTGTCTCTAAGACATTTTGCCATCTTCCCCCACCGCAGACAATGGAGGAGGAAAATGAAGCAATTCACAGTGATTCCCTCCAGAAGTCGCCCCAAGCAGAGGAAAGGGGCACAGGCACAGGGGCCTGCAAGAGAAACCGGGGAAATCCTGACCCCATCCAAACCAAGGGGCCTGAGAAGAATGGGGGTTTCATTCCCTGAGCACAGGTCAGACAGCCAGACTTGACTTAGCTGACCATGGACAGTTTAGCCCCAGGTCTGTGCTGGCTGTAACACACTCTGGGGGTACAGCTGTAATGGTGCTGTGGACTGGCACTTTCTGTAATCTACCTGGCCTTTGGCAGGGCAGTGTCCTGACACTGACTCAGGCTCCTGCAGGTCTACCAGCCAGATGCCTTCATGGGCTTCAGCTCACTTAGCTAAGCCCCATTCCACCAGGACTGGCAGTGCAAATTAAACCCAGGCTAAAGAGAGCTGTAAGATACTGCAAACCTGCATTCAGCTACAGCTGAGCTGTAAACCTGCTCCTGCTGATCCTCATGGTAGGAAGTCAGGCCATGGGAATAGTTCTTAGAGTGTTTCAAACCAGTGTTTAAAAAGAACTTCTCTACATGAAATTTTACACATGCCTGCATGCTATTGAAATAATGTTAAGCAGCTGTGTTTCTACATGCAAATAATGGGTATATGTTTTCTCTGCCTGTGCACATACACACCTGCAGTCACACACACAGACTGGGTGAGGAGCATTAGATTAAGCTGACTGCAATAAATGTAAGAAGCAGATTCAATAATGACCCCAAATATGGATCCAAATGTTCCTTCTTCTGCCGCTAATTGATCTAATGGATTTCATATTTTTAACCAGGCAGTGGTTTGTATTGTGAGTTTCTTTTTGTTTGCTGCTTTAAAAAAAAAATAAGAGCTACTAGAACATAACCCATACCATATTTGCAGATGTAATTGCCATGATACGCCCCCTGCCCCCAAAGCAATCGCCAGTAGTGGATTACTAATAGTTTGGAGCAGTTGCACTGTAATTTATGATGGCAAACACTGGGGCAGAAATCCTCAGTCACTATGCACACAAATACAATGATATATATGCATATTAATCTCTTTTAAGAGCGACATGATATTCTAGATCCTCAGTCAAGTGCACAGTGCTGTCAGAAGGGAAGCATAATTTGCTTTTATTCAGGTGGGGGAAAACTGAGACAACAGATCAGCATCTGAGGTGGGAGTAGATCTGCCATGTCATTGTTGCATGAAGCTGCTGTGGGGTCTGCTCCCTCTTTGGAGGCACATCCTGGCCTTCCTTGGCAATGCTTCATCTCTGTCCACCCACACTCTCCCCCCCTGCACTTTGCTGTCCCTGATACTTGTATTCCTTGTTTTTTCTCCCCTTAGTCCCACCCCGGTTTCAGTGACTCTGCAACACTTCCCACTTGAGGGAGAAATTTGATTGAATCCCTCTCTTTTTTGAGTTTGCAAGGCACAGCAGGAAAGCTAATGACACAGCTGCCTATGCCACAGTAGCTCTGGCCACTTCAATAAAATTTAAAAAAGGAAAAAAAAATGAAGAATTGTATTCTCTACAGCTCTCAAACTGGCACCATTCAGGAGTGTTAAATGGTCTTAACAGGTAAATAAAATGCAGGCTACTTACCAGAGAAATCAGAACGGCACCTTTGCAGCTGTTCCTATCTCTTGAGGAAAAAGATATAATTAGGAAGGTTTGAGGGGTTTTTTCATTAAAAAACCCACTTAATTTGGAACCACTCTGGTCTGCTGAGTAAGCGTGTGTCTAGGTGAACTTCAAAATACATTTTCTGTACTGGATAGAAGAAAATTTCAGAAGGAGCCTCCCTGGTTTATTGGATGGGTGTGTATTGGGACAGGTTTAAAAACATTTTAGCGTAGCTGATGGACCATGACCTTTTAGTATCAGTTAAATCCAGATTTATTTTTTTAAGAGGTATGCTATTGAAAGGCCCTGGCAGCCAAGTTAGAAAAGTCTGCCACAGGATTTTCACAGGATCATTCCAAGGTATTCTGTTGTTCATGCCAAGCAATAAAACCTTTGGTTTTGTGTGCATTTCTGGACACCGCTGTGCTCTCAGCACAGGCAAATTATCTCCAAAAGGTGTTATTTCACAGACAAAACTATGTTTTAAATGCTTTTCTGCATCAAGATATTGAAAGAAAAAAAAGGATGGATTTACATGTGTTGTACATATAAGATGAGAGAACAGCCATGTACTCAAATATTGTTTTAATTATTTTTCACTTGTAGTCCTCCATATGTTTGCACTGCAGTCAGTGAGCAATAGAAGAGCTCTCCTGTGGTTAATTTTACACCTGTAAAGTCCCCTGGATACAAACCAAGATTGCGTGGCCAAGTGCATAAAGTATCCTGCTTATCTGGCCAATGAATTCATATGCTCCAGGGGGTTGGAGAAGATGGGGAGAATATGAGGAATTTATTATTTTCAGTCTTTAGCAGATTTTCATTACTTTTACCCTTTCTATCTCCAACACCTGAGGAAATAAATCCCCACAGCTTCAGGTTTTCAATGCAAACATGGGAAGAAATCCCCATGGTATCTGTGCTCCTTGCAGACAACAGGGGAGGAGGAGGGCTCGCTCCATGGGCTGCCCCATGTCCCACACCCTGTGGGTGTGCGTGAGTGATGCCCCAGCAGAGCCTGCTCCCAGCACAGCCTGGCCGAGGGACCACGGGGACACATCCGATTTTTGTTCAGCCCTGCCCCATCCCTTCAAACTGCTCCTAATGATCTGCCAATTATCATCATCACTACAAAAGCCGTGGAGACACTTGCGTTTTTTCCCTACTGGCGCACTGGCTGGAGACTCCTGGGTTTGCAAAAGGCTTCAGAGTGACCTTGTGCCAGGCAGAGAGACTGTGCTTTGCTCCCCCTCGGCAACCAGGGCAGCAAAGCCTGGCTCCCGCTTGTCATCCACGAGAAGCGGCTGTTCCATGTGGCCCTCACCTCCTACCACACACTCACACCTCTGCTGCAGTCACCACACATTACTGTAATCGAAATTAATAGAAATAATTAGTGCCTCACAACCACGCAGAATTAATAAGGCTGGGAGTGTGACACTAATATATCAATAGCAGAGTTTACAGTACATCGTTGGTGTTCTTTGGGAGCCGCGACCTATATTCAGATATAAAGGATCTTCAACGTTCCTTTGCAAATAAAAGTAAATGTTAATTAAAGCACTTTTCTTTGAAAGGCCTGCTTTAAAATGACATACAATTCAAATATTTGTCTTATGGCACACACAGATAGGAGGGCTCACAGTCTCACAGGAAACATCGTACGAATGTAGGAAGGAAAAAGGAAAAAGGGAAAAAAAACCTGTAAGGAGATTAATTCCCTTCTACAGCACATCAGAATAAAGACTGGTGGTGATGGGTTGAAGTGAGAAGGGTACTTATTACATGTTTGAAATGTTTTTAACTGCAGAAAAGGTTGGGATCAATTTTTCTTTTTAGTGAAAGGGATGGCTAGCATACAAAAATAAAATGTAGTCTAACATTTGCATTGGTTTCAAAATAGAGGCCTGGAGGTATTTTATTTTCATAATTTTTTCGCTCCTTAAGAAAGGTCTCTTACATAGTTTATTTGAGGCTATATCTTTCTACACAGTCCTTTGCAGTATATTTTCAGTTACATTCACAATGCACTTCAGAAGATGAAATCACGTACAAAAAGCAATGCCTTTTGCAGACATAAAAAAACATTGCTCTTTTTTTGCACTGAAAAATTCTTTTTTTGTGCAGTTTTTCCAGTTAGAAGGCCTACTAAAGCTCAACTAAAATATATGGTCTCAGTGTAATATCCCAAGGCATTCCAGTCACCAACAAATGTTCTTGCTTTTATTAAAAAAAACAAACCCAAACACTAAAACCCAAACTCAGGGTCTCCAGGGAGTCAGACTCTGCTATTGTTCTTCCATTTCTGATGCAAGTCAGAAGATACCAGACAATACAGATTACTGAGTCACCACTTGCTAAACTGTATTTTCTTTAACAACAGCTCTCCCAGCTGACCCTTCCAAGTTAGCAGAAAGAATATAAGAACAAAAAAGTGATCGGTGTTTGAAAAACCAAGCGCTTTTATGTAGCCAGGTATGCTGTGGAGCTGGGAAAGAAGGGAATCAGGTGGACATTTCAGCGGGGAACTGCTCCAGCTGGGGCTGATTTGGATGGGTTCATTCTGTGACAAAGTGGGGACAGAAGAGTCACTCAGGGTTACAGGGTGTAGGCAGAAAAGGGGGAGTCAGAGGGAGGAGGCGCTAGATAAAGAAAATACCTACATTCTAGCATATAGGATACTTAATCCTAACATAAGGGTGAGCAGGGCTTCGGCAGTTAACAGGAACGTTGGACTGGGAAATTGATTCAGGACAAGGGGTTCAGCAGCAAGTCTGCTTCTTTCAGCACTTTTTCTTTAAATATCCTAGAATTCATCAAACAGAAGATAGATTACACTTCATAATATAAGCCTCCTGAGGGGATGCAGCTAAAAGGCTGTCAGCAGAAAGAAAAAAAAAGTGTTCAAAGTGTGCATGTAGGGTTAGGGACTCCACATTTCAACTCATCTGCAGCTGGATACGAGATGCATTTGCATTTGTTCCCCTGGCTGAAGACATAATATTCATTACAAAAGCTATTTCAAATGGTTATAGCTTAATTTTTTTTTATTCACACATAACCCATATAAAATTTGAAATTATATATAAAAAAATATATATACATTTAAAATTTTTATATCGTTACATTTCAAACAATTTTGCCTATGTCCAGTAAGATCTGCAGAGAGAATACTTTCAGTTTCAATTGTGTTTGTGTCAGACCTTCAAATAAAGACCAGAATTTAGTTAATTACTGTAGTGCTGATGGGTTTTCTGCTCAGAAACCGTTTTGTGCAAAGCATTGTGTATAGAAAGAGAAATAAAATGACCCCTGGCCCAGAAAGCTTACTTGTCATGGTTTCAGCATCCCTCTACCCTGCAAATGAGTGGCTTTTGTTAATGATCACTGTCATTTTCCTGACATTTAATTGAATAGACTTTTTTTGGAGAAATTAAGACAGACAGTAGAAACCATGTTCTTAGGTCCCTCTGTCACAGGGATCTAAGAACATGGTCACAATAGAAACCAGTGAATCCCAACTGCTTTGTAAAATGCAGAAATATAATCTACAGTACTTTGGATTATGGAGATGTTTCTACTGCCTGTCTCGGCGCTTTGGCTCACATTCCCTCAGCAGAGATTTGTGGCAGCCTCAGGCATTGTCACTCCTCTTGGTCTTTCTTCCTGCTTCACAGAAGTCAGAAGAAGAGTATTTGGGCAGGCACCTCAGCCACTGCTGTTCAGAGTCCAGGGTCCTTGTGCAAGCTCCCATGCTGAATTACCAACTGGAGTGTGTTACTTCCTCACTTGGGACGAGGTCAGCAACCCAGGAGGAGGGAATAGCTAAATTTGTAAAGCTTTTCTGAGTGACCACAACACCCATTGCCTACATTCGTTCCTTGTGACCATTTGATGAGCTATTACAATTTTTAAACAATTATTTGCATGATATTTCAACTGTGTTTCCATATGTTAATCTTTTCTACCTTGAGGAATCATAAATAGGATGGAAGTTACACACCCAGATGCTTGCAGAACTGGGCCATAGGCTCAAGTGTAATAAACCCAAAGCCAAGCAAAAGTTTGACTAGATTTGCTTCCAGACTATGCAAGACTAGGTTTTACCCATAGTTTCTAAGGCTTTCTTAGGACAAGTGCATATTTAAAATGAAATTCAGAAAAGCCACAAAAGTAGAAAAAAATTCAGTTCTTGGGATGTGGTAGTTTTTTTTTTCCCTTTTATAAAGAATATGCCATCTTTGTTGTCTTGTCGTAGTAAAGGTATCTTTTACTGTTTTTACAGTTGCAAGAGACAAAAAGACATTACATTCAAAACCACGTTCTCCATGAAAAACCACCTCACTGGATACATGGAGGAAAGTAAAGATTTGTACAAATATTTGGTTTTGTTTATCTCTGCTACCAATGAATACTGAAAGTGTAGCTCTGTAAAACTACATTCTTAAAAAGAAAAAAAGAAAGGAGTGGACAAAATATGCTCAACTAGCACCTCCATGAGACTACACAGCAGAAAAATATTCCTCACTTATAATCCAAATACATTCAAGGATGGAAAAAAATGCTTTATGGAAAACTATGTTACTGGAATTTAAGAGTTCTGCAGTGTGTGGAAAACAAACATATTTTAATAGACTGCTGCTTTCAGTAGCTGAATTTATTTTCAAAAAGGTCATAACCATAAAGTAGAAAACTAATTCTTCCTTCAGAGCAGCGACAAAAGGGGAACAGAAGACAGGACACTGAAGTGTTATCTTTGACCTCTTAGATAAAGTGGCAAAGAGGCTTTGGGGTTTTTCTTGTTGTTTTGTGGCATCTGTTTTCTTCTCACTTTTTGTAGTTTAGTGTCAATGAATCATCTGCAAAAAACATGCAAACAAAACCAATCATGTCAGTAATGTGTTACTATTAATTTCTTCAGTATTTCCATCCTTTGACAATTGGGGAAAAATATGTGCCTACCTACTTCATTTTCATGTCCCAAGCACCTGACTACTCTGTTCACTCCTTTCCTATAGGCATTAAAACAAGCATGGCAGTATGCAAGTCAGGAATGTAAAATATGATTCTATTCTCTGCCCCCACCCTCCTCAGTGTCAACTTAAAAAGCTTTCCCTTTCCTGCTGAAATTTCCTGCCTGTGGAGCTGGTAAGGAAAGGAACTATCTTGTGGATCAGAAACCTAAGCCAATCCCTTTCAGAACATTTGTTGCCAAATCTGAGTGAAGATTGATGCTCTGGGTAACAAGAACAAAAGTGGGATGCAATACAAAAACGGCTCTCAAAATCCAGCTTACTTAGACCCATTCCTTGCAGACTCCTAAACAATCATTTGCAAATCTAAGATTTGGGCTGGTTTGTTATTCTGCCACAGAACTTTTCCTGTCTCTAATGAGGCACCCAGTGGTATTTTTAAATGTCTTCTGGCCTACAATATTGTTATACCACCTTCTAAAACGTGACAGTACAGGCAGAAAGATGTCCTTCTGGACTACCTGTGGTTGCTTCACAGAGTTTGGGAATTTCCCAAGCCTCTGGCTGCCTTCTGATGGCTCTGAATTTCTCTTCCTCGATGGTGTGCTGGCTTTGGCTGGGGCAGAGTTAATTCTCTTCACAGTAGCCAGTATGGGGCTGTGTTTCGGGTTCGTGCTGGAAACAGGGCTGACAATGCAGATACATTTTCCCTATTGCTGGGAAGCATTTGCACAGTCACAGCTTTTTCTGCTCCTCACCCCAACCCAGCAGTGAGAGTGCTGAGGGTGCATGAGGGGTTGGGAGAGGACACAGCCAGGACAGCTGACCCCAACTGACCACAGGAATATCCCACACCACATGGCATCATGCTCAGCCTAGAGAGCTGGGGGAGAAGAAGGAAGGAGAGAGTATTCAGAGATACAGCGTTTGTCTTCCCAGGGCACCCTTACACGTGATGGAGCCCAGCTTCCCTGGAGGTGGCTGAACACCTGCCTGCCCACGGGAACCAGTGAATGAATTCCTTGTTTTGCTTTACCTATTAAACCGTTATTTATCTCAACCCATGAGTTTTCTCACTTTTAGCCTTCAGACTCCCCCCCCACTTCCCATTGGGGTAAGTCAACTGCATGGGGCTCAGATGCCAGCTGGGGTTAAACCAAGGCAATGGGGCCTACAAAGCAGATGCCATCTTTGGAAAGTTCACAATAGCAGATTAAATGCAAAAGAATTTGCTAAGGCTGTGAGAAAAGAGGATGCTGAACCTGGTGTTCCATCACTCCCACATTTTATTACTCATACAAAACTGTATGTGAACAGTTGCCCCATGTGTTAAAGATTCACAGATGATGTTAAAAACAACTAAAAAAAAACCCCCATCTTACTGAAAAAACAATCCCAACTCAAATTAGATCATTTTTAAATGAGAAGATTTAGCTTAAAAGGATAAAGCACAGGTAGAAGTGAAACTTCAAATTTCCAGTGAGAGCACCAATCAAATTCTCAGAACACCATCACTGTGTAGAATATTTAGTGTTTGTTTCAGTCAGGGAGGTTTTCAGTTTCCCAGAAAAACTTTTGGGTCTCGGTAGGTGGTGCTGTAGCCCTTCAATCCACTTGAGGGACAGACTTGCTTCCAGTGCTGAAGTGAATTTCATGGAGTAGTACAATCAGTGTCACTTTACCACATGAGGTTGGAACTTGGAGGGGAAATACTAAAAAAACAAAAAAATTTTAAAAAATATCTATGCTGAAGTTGTAAGTTAAACACTTACATAAGCCTGTAGTTCAGGTGACGTTTAGAGTTCTCATGTCAGGCACAGGTATCATCATACCATACACCGAAGAAAAGAAAATGGTAATTATACGAGACCTACATTGCCGTATCTATACAAAAATGCAAATAAAGAACTGCACAAATATTTAGCTCTTTCTATAGCCTATCCTAAAATCCTATGACTATCTGAATAAACACTCAAAGGAAATAGCAAGTATTGATATTGTTCTAAGGAACGAGTTCTGGCTATAAAAGCTGAACACAGCTCTAAGATGGGTTGTTTACAGCCACACTGTGAAACCGGCAAAGATTCTGATCAGAGCCTGAAGGGTGCACCAAAATCCCCCAGGTGCCCTGAGCAGCCTGGCCCTGTCCCTCTCGGCCACCCCTGTGCCTGAGCCCAGGACCTCACCCCCTGCAGGGCTGTGCTGCAGGCTGGCCCTGCAGCCCCATGCCCTGAAGCCCCTTACTGGGCAGGGGAAGCAGCGCGTCCCACTCACAGCCATGCCCCCGCTCCTGCTTGGCGCTGGCTCCTGCGCGACGCTCACACCCACGACGCTGCTGGCCGGTTCTGGGCCTGACTCGCACCCCGTCTCCTGCGGCCCTGGCAGTGGCCCTTGCTGGCAGTGACCAGCCCGCACCAGAGCACTGTGCTGGGAAGGGCACGTGCTGCCTGTGCTGCGGGTGCCCGGCCCCGGCTGCTCAAGCTGCTCCCTGACATGAAGTGCACCATACAGCTGTTCATTCCTTAGGTCACATCCAGGGATCCACAGCACCTGGCAGTGAATCCTCAGTGCCTCCTGCCAGCCCTGTTTTATTCCTTGAATAAGGACTAACACAGAAACTGATTCCACCGCATGAACAAGGCCTCATCTACAAATTCATCAGTTTAAAGGACTTTCTTAACAATCTTACTCAACTCGTACGCTTTTGTGGAAAGCTCTGTTTTGGATAACTCACACACAGCTGTAACAAGTCAAGTCCAGAAGTTTGCTTTGGTTTATAGCTAAGGTAGTCTAAACTTGGAAATCATCTCACCTCAATCAGAAGATCTCTCAAAGCCCTGGTTCTTCAAAGGACATCAGAAAAATATTTTCAGATTAAACTGTACTTGAACTGTAGATCCATGATGCAAGAAATACTTAAGACACACATACGTAGTCAAAGAGCTATATGCTAGTTTTATTTGTAAAATACTTTATTCCTAACAGCAAAATACTTTAATTGTACTTTATAAAAGTTAGCAAAATTTGATACATTTGAAACAGAAACAAGAAAACTACTTCTACTTCAATTATACAATTTTCTTTTCGATATGGAAGCTATAGGTATGCACCACACTTAACAGATTTCAGTGCCAGACATGTCATTCAATAAATACATCCTTCTACCATTAAAATCTGTGAAGGCCAGCGAAAAAAATTCGTAAAACTACTGAAAAAATATAACCATTTTCGGCTTTTCTGAGGTTTAGAACTAGTAATAGCTATACACAACAAAGTTCTTGCCATTTACAACAAGGACTGTATAGAGCACTAACAGAAGAATTTGTTAAGAGTACACCAGAAAACCAAATTAGCAGTACAACATTTCTAGTACGAAAAGAAAATCAGAAATTTAGTTTACTTCTTGAATCCTACAGAGGACTTCTGCAAGGAGGTGGCAGGAGGAGCTTAAATTACCAACTAATTTTATATTTGATAAAGCCATTGCATATCCTAACTTGCAATTAAAAAGCTGATCCTATACTCCATATAATAAAGACTGTTTGTTATGAAGAGAAGTTGAAGTGAGAATGAGTAAGTTCACTGTTTTATCCTATTGCTAACAAATAAACTGTAAAACCTTTGCCTAGGAGAGGACAGATTTTGGTAAATGTAATTCTGCTATGTACAGGCATTATTTTGGAAGCCACAGTTTCCACAACTTTCAGAGGTAAAATCCACTCCCTATGCCAGTCTTTCAAGAAGGTTCCTTCTGTGAAGAAGCTGGACCTCTGAGACTGCACTCAAACCCAACCCAAGTGGCAAGGCAAGTTCGCACACCAGTCAGCCAGTACAGACACTGGGAGCACCGTGTGACTGATGCTAAACCCACCGAACAGAAAGGCTTATACCAACCGTAGGGAGCTTAACAAGGGCAAGGGCTGGATCCTGCACCTGCAACAGGGTGCATGTATGAGCACCCTGGCTGCACGTGTAAACTGGGGAACGAGAAGCTGGAGAGCAGCTATGGAAAGGGACCTGGGGGTCCTGGTTGATGGCAAGTTGAACATGAGCCAGCAGTGCCCTGGCAGCCAGGAGGGCCAGCTGTGTCCTGGGGAGCACCAGGCACAGCATTGCCAGCCGGGCAAGGAAGGGGATTGTCCTGCTCTGCTCTGCACTGGGGCGGCCTCAGCTCGAGTGCTGGGAGCAGTTTTAGGCACCACAATGTAAGAAAGACATTAAGCCACTAGAGAAGTATTTTCCTTATATTTCATAGATGGTTTTTTTGTCCTTTTTGTAGAGCAAAACCAGAGCAAAGCAGTATTACCAGCTGTACTTACACTGTTGTCTGCCTCTTATCCTACAAAAAAGACAGCTATAGCAGGCAAAAATGTGAGAGATCATAGGTTGGAAAAGAACTCCAAGATCACCAAGTCCAGATACAACAAGTTAACTAAATGCAATTTAAAAGATTTTTTCCTTTCTGATATTTTTGCCAAAGATATCCAATTGTCAAAGCAAATTTCATTCCTCACACATAATGAGATAATTTAGCTGGCTATGATTCATCCTCCAAGGAGGATGAATCCACTCTTTCCTCTCCTCTTTTCCATCTGCTTCTGCTGAACTGATGCACAGTGCATCTTTTGTAATCAGATTAGTCTTTCAGATTCAATGAATCATGAGAATAAGATGCTTTTAGGAGAGAGCACATTGCAAATGCTACAGGGAACAGTGAAAATCATTTCTGAGGAGCACAAATGCTACTTATGTGTAGAGATAGGGCTCCCAAGTCTTCTGCTAACTTTGGTCTCATGAAGTGCTATTATTTAGTGCTGCTGACAACTCAGTTGAATAGGACAGCTTGATGTTACAGGCTTATACACAGAATTAATAAAAATCTGCTAAATTAAGATTCGAGACAGATGCTAGAGAGCTTCAATCCGTGAGATGAGAGTGTTGCTTTCCACTGGCTTTACGGAAGTGGGATTCTTTGGGGGACTCTGCACTCGAGGGCGGCACTGCCAGGGCTCTCTGGCGGATTCCAGACGTAGCCTTTTTAAGCTCATGTCTGAGACTGCGGATTGTGCTGTTTATGGCAGCCACGCATGCCTTCCAATCAAATCCACTTTCATTTAGATCAAAGGATGGAAAATTCTCTTGAAGAAAGTCTAAAAATAAACAAGTATGTAATAGTGAGTTATCAATTATTTATGCAAGCTATATACTCTTAACTGGATGTAACTAAGCTAGAACAAGTGCATGCTACCAAACCAGGACAGCCAGGCATACTACAAACCTTGAAAAGCAAAGCAGGGCAGATACTGTTTTCCCCCTTTCTGTTAGATTTGAAAATGAGCAAAAAAAGGTCTAAGCATAAGAGAAAAATATGAAAAGAAAACGTAACCATGTATGCAGTCTTGATCCTTGAAGTGCTGAGTAACTTCAGCTTCTAATGTGGTCAGCTAGCAAAGAGAAACCTTGGGCTCCATTTCAGAATGACCAGTATTAAGCAGGACCAAGCCCTCCTTGAGAGGATCTCTGACAACTATATTCACTAAAATTAAACACAGCAATTCAGCACAACACAGGTGTACAGGAAACACGGGGACAGAAAAACTGCGAGAGCTCATTCCTTACCATACTGCAAGTAAGATCATTAAACAAATACTTGAGTATGGTAGCAATGACATGAAAAGGGTAGGCCTATGGTACCTTTCTCCCCTTCCATAAGTAAAATGAGTAGTTTAAAACCAAAATTAAAATTGGTTTTTAAAGTTACTGAGGAGTGATTGTCCTTCTGAGCCGAGCTGAATTACATGTTTTCTCTAAGCAAACCTCTGAAAGACTTAAATAAACACCGAAAAGGAATCCTCATCTGTAATTTCAAATCAAAGGCAATATTGCTTCTCCTTCTCTGACTAACATCTAGATTTACCTTCATAGTATAAAGAAAGGTATAGCTAGTAGATATTGTGTCAGCTTTGTTTTGCCATATAACAGCAAGCAAAAATCTAATTGGGTATCATTGTTTACAGTTAATATTTTAACTTGTAGTTACAAACCTGGAAACCCATTTTGCCAGAAAAACTTGATCTGAAGGAAGAAAGTAACTTGAAATAAAAACTTGTGCTCTTGCAGTTCACTCTGCTCCAGGACAAGAGGTGAAGGGGAGAGTAAGTGTGCCTGAGGATGCTCCTGGTATAAACTATGCTGACAAAGGATACACAAGCTGTTGGCTGAAGCAGCAGCAGGCTCTCTTTACCTCCATCCCCAGCAGTAAATTCAAGAATACTTGGCCTCAGATGAACAGCACAAAACTGGAATTCTTACAAGGTCTACAGAGTCTTTGTACATGGTCCACAAAACGGCTTTTAAAGTTATGTCTTTTCTTTCACTAAAACCGATCAATTTTGGGACTATAGTAAGGCTATGTAGGGCCCCTTCCTGCTCTGCAGAGTAACATTCGGGGAGCTGGTGCTACCATCCAATCAGGCTGTGTTTTAGGAAACAGGGGCAGAGACTGTCCTCTGGCCCCAGAGCCAAGTGACATGGCCTGGCTGCAACCACAACACACAGGATTTGTCTCTCATCTGCTCTGTGGCCTACACGGTGTTCTTGCAGCCCTCAGACACCCTTAACAGATCTTTTGAATGCTTCTTAAGCTCAAAATGTCAAGAAAGAAAATACATCTACATGTCTGTATATGGGAATATGTGGAGATGTTCAAGTTAATATGTGGGCTGTTTAAGTCCCAGGCTAGTGGTTGCCATAGTGGGAATGGTTTCTGGCATGCTCTATCCCTCAAGCTATGCCCTGACATTACCCCAGAGGGTGTGAGCCACAGCTCCATTTAATTTAGCATGAATGCTGTACCCTCAGAGGCAGTCCTTCTTCCCCAGTTCTCTCCCCCATCCCAGTGGGTGGGGTGTGGGAACAGGACAGGGAGGAAGGTGGCGAGCAAGCAGCTGTGTGGTGTTTAGCTAGCTACCCAATGGATTAAACCACAACAGTTGCTAAATTCCACTTCATAAGCTCTCCTTGTTTCCAATCTCTACATATGGCTTTTTTTGCTCCAGAGCTCAGGTATGAATTTCCTCCTTAGCCCAACTTGTCTCCCCATAACTCTCTCAGTTCTCCTAAGCATCAAGATGGACTCTCATGTGCTTGCAGAAGGCTGTCCTTAAAGATCTGCCAACTTCCTTGAGCTTCTCTCCTATTCAGAGCTGTCTCTCATAAGCTCCCATCTGTGACCTTCCTGAATATGTCAAAGTCTGCTCTCCCTAGCTACTGGGCCTATACTCAGACCCTTCTAACTCTACTCAGGACCTCAGGGCCCACGATTTCATAATCTCTACAGGCAATGCCACCACCAATTTTCACACAACAACCCTTTTTGTGAAGGGAGCCATAAGCTGCTGTACATGACATCTCTGCTTTGTGCTCACCTACACAGGCCCTGTATCAAGAAGCTATCTCTGATGTCCTCCAGAATCCTCAGGGATTGCTTCCATCTCCCACTGCATTGCCCTTTCAAGCCAATGTCATGGCAATTGAGTTTTCCCATACAAACCAGGTTCATGATCTGAAGAATTTCTTGAGCTCCTAAAATATAACTTCATCTACTTCCTCTCAATTTGTTCCACTGCTTGCAGAAATGCATGTAAGAACAGTTTCACAGACTAACTTCTGAAGCTCCATGCTTTGTTCATAGAATACAAAGTTAATACTCTTACGAGTTTCCCCACATTATGATTTAACAGAGATTTTCTTACTTACCTCTGAGAGCATTAATTTTATTGGAGTCCAGTGGGCTCACACCACGATCAAGACTACCATACACGTTGCTTTTCACCAGCACTTCTTCAGGGAACATGTGACGAATTAGGAAGCGAGCTGACAACTCTGGCCGCGTCTTCCCCTTAGCAACATAAATGACTGAGAAAGGCAACTGAACGTTGCGCCACGGGCTCCCAAGAGGTTCTAGAGAAGATGTCATGAAGGGAAGAGAGATATTTTACTCATCCAACACTGACCATGCTTCAAAGTGGCTGTATTAAATCAAAACTAACACAAAAAGTTCACCCAGAAACTGCTCTACTTACTTGGAAAGACCAGAGCAAAATCGTAACATTTATCATACAGCTAGTGCTAACATGAAACATATTGCAAACACACGGCCAAGCAGCCAAAAAACCCTGCCTGGTTTACAACCATGTAACAGTTCTTCTGATATGTCTTCAGCAATGCAACCTGCATTATTAATGATTGCTTTCTAACTTGTTTTCATCTCATGTGAAAAGATGATGCTTTCCCAAGTACATAAGTAAATAAAAGTTCTGCTATTTCAGTGGTGCTTAGATCCTGTAAGTGGAAACAGAAAAAGAGTGAATGTTTTTTAACTACTTCTACCTGACTTCACTGCAAACACCAATAAGAAAAAATGCAGAATTTTTAGTACCTAGACAGGTCTGTGGGATCTGACTAACAAATCTTGGGTGCAGGAACAGATCTGATACAGCCCCAAAGTGATCCCAATCAAATAAATTACTTCCAAGGGCAACTAATCTCAGCTCGTTTTCCTTGAGGGTCTCTAAGCATCACATGCCATACATGGCTTTTTCCCAATTCATTTGTATATTGCACACTTTCATTAAAAGAAGTGAAAATATAAAGGCTGCTTTAAGATTTTTATCATCCTAAAGAGTCAGTTCTGCAGAAAGGGGTGCTTTTTCTTCTGAAATTGCAATACCATTCAATAGCTATTCTGAGCTAGATTACTTGTTTAGGCAGAATATCTACCAAATAAAAGATAAAAAGCCAGGGTAACTGAACAGGGTAACTTAAGCTGAACTTCCCAATGTCAGAGTGGATATGCATTATGGGACACTGGTAGATGCAAACACATATTCTGTTAGCCAGATATAATGTTCTTGTTCATTCCCCAGAAGACTTACTATGTATACACCAAATGACTGCCTTAAGAGAAAAAGAAGAGTCACATAGTTCAGAAAATCCCTTTACTACACAATTATACCTACAGTAGCACCTTCTGCCTCTCATTGACCCTTTAAAATGTAACAAGCAATTCCAGAAAACAAAAATTTCTTAGTTTACCCATAGGTTCCAAAGACTGTTGTTTCTTGACCGAAGATGTGTGGAAAGCTTCTGGAAACTTATCCAATCCTGAATTCTGCAATGTGTCAGTTGTGGAGTTGGTCATTTTCTGAGACTTTTGAGAATTGTCTCCACTATCTTCATTATGATTTAAATCTACCCAATGAGATGTATCAGGAGCATCAGTCACTTTTTCTTTCCCCTCAGCTGTCTCCTGAAACATTAAATGAGGTTAGTATACGCACTGAGAGAAGCCTACCAGTTTTCTAATTAGTGTTCCACTTTACTTCACATTTAGTATAAATTAGATTTCAGATATTTACAATATAGTTACTCCTGAATTTCTATCATGAAACCCACAGGTGGAACAGTTAATAAGTACTCAAAGATGTGCACAGAGCATTTTAGAAGCAGAGGTAAATTGAGGTGTTTTGGGAGTGATGTTTCAGTCAACAGAAAACTGAAATGCTTGGCTGGATATATCTGAAAAAAAAAAAGCATGCGAATACAAGTGCTACCAGCTACTTGTTTAAGCTCTCAATCAAATTTGACACTACTTCTGGGCAACATTTGCAGTGCTTTTCTTTTAGTATCCTGTGCCTGAATATCTCTTAACTGAACTCTGGACACAGGAGGAGGCAGAGCAGAGAAAGGCATATTCCAGTATTCCCCACATGGAGCCAGTGCCGCAGTCAGCAGGCCTGTTCTGAGCAACGCAGAGACAGAACTAAGGAATTTCCAGTTACAGCACTTGTACCATGAGGAGGTCAAATAATTAATCTGAGAAAAAAGCACAAACTTAGTACTTAATAAATGATCACCTTAGGAGAACTTGCTGAGTTTCCTTTGGTTTCAGAGCGTAAACAGCGGATCATAGCATTGACATTTGTGATACAAGTTTTCCAGTCTTTTCCATGCTCGCTCAAATCATAGGTTGGAAAATTGGTTGCAAGAAACTCTGCATATAAAATACAGAAAATGTTTTAAGCTTCATGACAAAACCCATTATTTAGAAGTATCCTAATTTAGAAAGAGAGAGAAAGCTACCTAATGCTTCATGTTTCCTGTTCTCCATTTACAAGCTTTAGATTTCCATCGATAAATAGAGATAGTACACTTAAGTTTTGAAACTAAGCAGCACTATGAATTCAAGATGTTCTGTGATACTTTTTGAGATGTTGTGAATAATGCTTTTATTATATTAAACATTTCCTGGTAGAATTAGGGGAAATGTGTGATTTATCATACTAGCTTTTAAAAAAAACCCAAAACCAACACCACCACCACCCCTGCAAAAGAACAGAAACAGGGTAATGCTGTTGCTGCAATTATTTCACGTCTTATATAATCTCACACTCAGTTTTAACCCTTTAACACATACGTGCCATGGGATCTGTGTAAATTGACATTTATTAAAAAAAGCCCCCTCCATCTTCACTATTTCTCAGTCAAGAGAATCAAACATAAGAATATTTCAAAAACACCAGTTAATGTTTGTCCCAAGTATACTGTGGCCATAAAGCAACCCAAATCACCCAAACAGAAAACCACTGACAAAATCCATGGCACACACAAACAAAAAATAAACTGCAATTAAAAATTTAGAGACAGCAAGCGTGACTGATGAACACGATGTACACAAAACTAGAAGAACTTTGAATTGTTTTATCTACATTGAAGAAAAATGAACACTGATTATTACACAGAAGGACTTTTAAAACAAAAAGATACTGTAGAGTGGAGCACATCCACTATGGCATTTATGTGTTCACCAGCTGTCAAACAATGATTAGCCAGAAACATACAGAAAAGGACCCCTTGTAAGTTGAAAACTTTGTTAAGTATGAAAGAAGTAAATCTGTGCATTTTGAAAGGTAACACACCTCTTATTGCAGCAATTTTGTTTGGGTCCAATGTCCTGCGCCCTCGTGCGCTCGCTCCCATAATGCTGCACGATAAAGTTTTCTTGGGGAACAAGACACGAACCAAGTGGCGCGCTGCATACTTGGGTTTGGTCTTTTGCCGAGCCTTCATCAAATGGTTTCCAAGAACTTTTACATTTCTTGCTGGGTCACCAACAAACTCTTTTGTAAAACAAAAACATTCAAAGAAAAAAAATTAAAAATCCCAAGCAAGTTGTTAAATACAGAACATTTTTTCAAACTCTTTCTCTTGACTTTCTGAGTATGTTCTCTGCTACAGTTAATTCTGCTATGTATTACTACTTATCTTTGCTCTCACAAAAGCAGCTTTAAATTGGAATGGTAACAGAAATATCTTTTTGCTTCACATTAACCACCAACATAACTAACTGAAATCAAAACACCCAAGAAAATACATTAGACAGCCAATTGTCCACAATGTTCACACTGGCCTATTTCACACGTGCAGATACCATGTATGTTTTCAAGACACTGACTCACAAAGAGTTGCATATCCATACATAGAACCGCTAAATCATAAATTTTTTATGAATTTTTACATACATATATGAGTATTTCACCTACTATTCATGCAGCTCTTCAGCTGTACAAACTTATTTTTTAGACCAATTTTTAAGAAATGTAATTTTATATTTTTAAGCAATGAAAAAGTCATAGCTCAGCCTTGCACATAACTTGGGGCGTTTACACTTCAAAAAGGCATTAGTTTTTAATACATGGTGCTATGTTTATGTGTATCTTTATCACAATGCAAAGATCTATAGGATTCTTCTTTTCCTATGGAATTAAGTATTTTGAAAGAAACCAAACACTGGAGGATTTGAGTATAGAAAGGATTTTTCATGGATAAAATCCCCCACAAGAAGAAAGCAGGTATTTCCTTCACACAAATCAGGTAAGCTGCTTTCTTGAAACATACATACAAGCATATGCCTCACTTAGCTTTAGTGGCAATCTCTTTTGCCTCCTCCAACACATGGATAGCATGCACACGTTACTTGTGAATTATACACAGGTCAAAAAAGGTTACGTTAAGAGAGAAAAAGAACCTAGAGTTATAAGAACCCAAAGTACCTACTGTAAATCAAAGGCTTGTGCTAGTACCAGCCACTTTTTTTAGCTTTTGTTTCTGAGTATTTATTGCAAAGGAACTCACCAAAGCTAGGATTGATGAAGACTGAAGATGATGGTAGTTCTTCACTAATATTCACATCCTCAGATGCATTTCTGTAGTTCAACTCCACAGCATTATTTTCCTGACTGGGCTCAGATGGTGCTGGTATTGATGGGGATGCCACTGGTGAAGATGCAAAGTTGACAGTACTTTCCACAATACTGGGAGCAAGATTTGATTGTGGTGAAAGGTCAGGCATCCCATTAGTTGCTGTGTATGATGAATGCAATGAATGTGTAGAAACTATAGTGGGGAGTGGTGGGCTCTGCCTTCCAGCAGGCTGCTGAGATTCAAGCTGGAAATTCTGCTGGGCATGTTTTACTTTGGAATTGACTTGAACGTGGCCATTTTGTAAAGCAACCCTTACAACTGGGCTATGCCTTCCCTGGCCTGATGAAGAAAGATGAAGACTTAAATCCCTTTCCCTGTGTTTTTGTACTCTTATTTTTCCCGGGGGCAAATGACTGGAACTTCTGTATGTAAATCCAACTGGTTTCTGAAACATGATTCAAAAAACAATTAAAAAATTAAATTAGAATAGCTGATTAATTTTGGTTTTTTGGTTTTATTTTTTTAGCAAACCAGGAAAACTAGATTTTAGAAATTATGATCTCGACAGCATACTTTTCCTTGAAGTAGTCTCTGTCATTAACTTAGAGCTATCAGGTTTTAGCCTTCCCTCTACTTTCTTCTATTCTCACTTGTAATTGCAACACTATGAATTTATCTGGTCAGCTTCAGTGTTTCTCAGATTTTTTCCACCTGGGGTGGTGGCAAAATTACTTTCTAGAGCTCTATAAAAAAGTAAATAGGCAAAATAAAATTTAAATTTCTTCAGTCATTGACCAAGTCATTGGCTGATGGATTTTCAAGGAATGTATCCATTACCATGCCAGCTTCCTTTCAAACAAGAAAAAAACCCAAACACTTTCTTGTTGTAGTGCGAAGACATCCCTCTAGGATGTCTTTGGTTTACTCCAACAACCCCCCTATTCCCCCAGTGAGTTGGCCCTGGGTCTCTCCTCCCTATTCCATGTGTCTGTCAATCCTATCCCCTCCCCATGTTATGGAAATACTGTGTTTGCCCTCCCTTTGTTCTAGTAGAATCCCTATCAATCCTCTGTAAACCCTTCCCCTTAGTCCAGAAAGTTCCTTCACCTAGGACACCCCATTGGGTTTTTCCCTTGTATTCCCGCCCTCTTGCCCCCCATTGGTTGTTAAACCTGTCCCTCTACTGCATAGTCCCGCCTAGCTATCCCCTGATTGGTTCCAGTTTGATACCTGCCCCTGGTTGACACCCCCCTTTATAAGTTGGTGTACCCGTTTGGAAATTTGAGTTTCGTCCCTGCCTCCTATCCGGAATAAAGAGATTCCTGGGTAACGCATACGGGAGTCCCTCTCTCTTTCTTCACCCTGCCTTTGTCAGCGCGTGGACATTCTGGGCTGTGCACGCCGGAGCGGATCCTGCTCGGACTCGCTTCGCACTGCTACTCAGGCCACTCGAGGCTGAGAGCAGCCACTCACGGCATGGCCGTGTGGGATCTAGCCAAGGAAAGAACACGGCCCCGTCACTTTCTCTTCCTTCTTCACTTGTTAGCTGAAAAATTAAACATTCAGATCTCATCTACAATGAAGATTCCAAAGATTTCTTATCTTGTTTTATTTTTTTGTGATTTTGTTTGTTTAGAGAAGTCTCATTATATTTCACCCTTGTAACCTTAAAAAAATCTATGATCTTAAGGAAGTCTTACGTATCTGAAAGCCTGTCTGTTTCTCCAGGTTTGGAGGTCATCTAATAAAAACAAGCACCTTTACCACAAACCATTCCATTAGCCCTTCACAAGGACAGCAATGGTACAGCTACAAAAAAACCCAACAGCATTCCTGATGGTTTTAAACGGCAGAACCTAAGAAACTAGCTGGCAGGCTGCATCTTACTCTTTATAGGGATAAAAACCTTCAGGAAAAAAAAAAAAGACAAAAGCAGTGGGGATCACTTTTAACCCAAAAATCCCAACTTTAAGCAGCTGCCATCCCACATATTAGAGGGGAGGGTAAAAGCACTGAGGTCTTACGGGGTTCATTTGTAGGTGACAAGATCAGTTTATACCCTGAAACTCCTGGTTTTCCGTGTGTAGACAGCACAAGCTTGGAATTGTCAACAAAAACACAACCCAAATAAAACCTAGTATCCCACTGATACCTGACAGGTGTGAGAAATTCAGCTTCATTCACCCTTAAAGCAAATGGCCTTACTGCTGTCTTGACATCTTCTGATAGCAGAATCGTCTCTGCCACATTAAAAGCTTTGCTGCGTTGTTGACAAAAAAAGTCATTATGGATTTTATGATCTTTTTCAAAAATCATCTGTTATGCTTTCCTTTTAAAGATCAATGTTAGAAGTACTAATATTGTGTCTCCTTAGTTAACAGTAGATTGAACATTTAGGAACAAAATGAATACTGTGTACTCAATATCAAACCTTATTAAAAATGGTTAAAAGGGAGTTTTCATTAAGAAAAATAATAAATGCTATACTGTAATGGATATGACATCACACTGTTGAGATCTAAAATTCAGTAAGTCAATTGAACCAACCTGACTGATGCTTAAACCCTCTTCTAACTGCAGAATGCAATGAGACAACACATCACATGTTGCAAACGTGCAACAGCAATATACTGAAGTTTAAGACGCACCTACACAATTCACTTCTGTTCATGCCAATACAAATAGAATTTTACAGCATCTATCACAGCATCCTGAATTTGATGGGGGTCACTGCCAATCTGTGGCCACCAGTCAATAACAACACAGGAGACCGAAGCTGGCAGAGTCAGAAATCTCAAGTAATTGAATTGAAATAGATTCTAAGTCTACTATTTTGCTACTAATTTTAATCTTAGTGAAAGGATTGGGTTTTCTTAAAGAAGCATCAGAGGAAATGAGAGAATTAAAGCAAAAATAAATGTCTGAGGTCTTTAATACTCACAGGTTTGAGCAACAATGGCTTTATACGAGTATGCTGCATTTCCAAGACCTTACGATGAAGCAGGTCAAATTTTTTATCCAACTTCTGAATGGCATCATACATGGCCTGTCAACAAACATAAGACTGAAAACAGTACTCTTTCACAAAAACCCAAACTAAACCTGAAGAAACCAAGAAAGTTCAATTAAAAGCTGAACTCCTTCCCTAAAACTTAGTCAACTTCCTTCCACAGCACTGCTGAATGCTTAAGGAGACTTACAAGACATTAACACTTGGCTACAAGCCACTTACAAATTGACTTCCATTAAGCATGTCCTGAATGACTCCAGTCACACAAGTGTTCACCTGAATAAATATGGGATGCTTTTAATTTTTAGTGCAGCTATTTTCAATTTTGCCAGTTACTGCTTCAGAAATCAAAAGGAAAGAACTCACAAAAACAACACTACCAGGATTTTTGGCACACCTTTGGCAAGCAACATGTACTTTCAATAGCTGGGTGTGTATCGCTGCCGTATCTTTCCCCTTACTGTGAAGCTCCGCCCAGTAACTAAACTTTACATTTTGTATTAAAGTTTAACATTTGAAAAGTATTCTTATGAAAAGTTCAGAGAATATGAAGGAGATTAGTTTTACTTTGAAAATATTGTAGTTATGTGGGCAACTAACAAGCAAACAACAGGAAAGGATAAAGTCACTGGTTGTCAAGTTTATAATACAACTCCTCCTGAAGTTTAACTAAAATTGTTTAAACGCCATTTCAGATATAAAGGAAAAAAAAAATACCTGGCAATAACTGAGGACCTCCATAAGAGGATTCTCCTGATATCCAGTATAGGAAGCTTCAGATAAAATGCTCTCCTTTTTCATTAAAATAATAATTAAATTTAAAAAAAAAAAAAAAAGAATGTAAGGTACTAATATAGACACAGAATATCACATTAAGCAAGTGAATCCCAAATTCAAATCTCTCATGCTACTTCAGCCTACCCCAAAACATGCATCCCCAAAGCAGCTTTTCAAAGTCAGTCAAACAAAAGAAAATTAACTTACACATTCATAGTCTGGTTCATACTCATAAATTACACTGTCACTATCTTCATACTCTTCTTCCCTGGTTCTCATCTGGGAAATGAGATAAAGAACATTCAATGTTTTGAAATTAAAGAATTCTCCTAGGAATCCAACTTGGACGCTTTTGGTTTTAGCTATAATTCCCTCCCTTGTCTACAAGAGGGCCCAAGAAAACAAGATTTAACACAGTCATCTTATTTATGCACTGGTGCGTTAAGGAAACTTTCCTGTGTGACCACGCAGGAGACACTCTAGTGGTCACCCACAGACTGTAACTGCTGGGACTGAAGCCCCTTTGCAGTGGGTGGGTCAGGTGGCCTGCTTCATTCCCCACACACTCTACTTTCACAGTCAGACAAGGTTTCCTTACCAGTTTGACCCTGGGTTTGCCATACAGAGTCTCAGATCTCTGGTTTCTTCAAGTAATTTTAGCAAGGTACAGGAACAGAATACATATATATATTATAACATGCATTTTTATTTGCTTATTCTAAGGCAGAACTTTCTCATCTAACTATATGTACTATACAGTCAAGCTTATGCAATCACAGAATCACAGAATCACTTAGACTGGAAAAGACCTCTGAGTCCAAATTATGAGACGTCAGTGGGTATAACTGAAAGCAGAAGCTGTAAAAAATTTCTGGAAGATGAAATTTTCTCGGGCTTGAAAACTGCTTTTAGCCAGGAAGAACGGCGCCACCACCTGGACAATCCTGACATTTTTCTTTTACTGGATAGATGCCGATCCCATCCACCGTACACCACGGATTTAACGCGTCCGCTTTGTTTTCTTTTAAATTTTATTTTTTTAACCAATCAGGTTTTATTTTAGAAAAGGAAGGCTGGGGGTGGTAGGTGATGTTTTTGTTTTGTTTACAACAGGCAGAATTCAGTGACTGGTAAAATTATGGAGATTATTCTGGGAATTACTGAAAAACACCTGAAGAACAACGGAGTCATCAGTCACAGCCAGCAGGGCTTCAGGAGGGTAAAGTCCTGCTTGTCAAAGTTAATTTCCTTTTAT
Source organism: Gymnorhina tibicen (assembly GCA_013399875.1). Lineage (NCBI taxonomy): Eukaryota > Metazoa > Chordata > Aves > Passeriformes > Artamidae > Gymnorhina > Gymnorhina tibicen. The sequence goes on along the minus strand of VXAZ01008425.1, from coordinate 24,147 downwards.
GACAAGCTGATCCACCCAGTTGATCAAGGGAAGTCAGCTGATGTAATCTGTTCGGATTTCAGTAAAGCTTTTGATACTGTCTCTCACAGGATCCTCTGGACAAAATGTCCAGCACACAGCTGGATAAACACATCATGGGATGGATGAGCAGAGCAACTGGCTCACGAGCCAGGCACAAAGGGTTACAGTGAATAGGGTGACATCAGACTGGGGACTTGCCACTGGTGAGACTGTTGGCCCTGTGCTTCTCAACATCTTCATAAATGATGCAGATGCAGGACTGGAAGGAATACTGAATTTTCTGATGACACTAAATTGGGAGGAGCCGTTGACTCCCCTGAAGGCAGAGAGGCCCCACAGAGAGATCTGAACAAATCAGAGGCTGGGCAACCACCAACTGTATGAAGTTTAACAAGGACAATGCTGGATTCTGCACCTGGGATAGGGCAACTCTGGATGTATGGACAGACTGCAGAGTAGGAGGCTGAAGACTTGCTAGAAGCATTCATGCATGGATATCCTACCCATCTTCAGGGGGACGTCATCAAATCATCACACAACAGTGAAAGAAAATGATATTCCAAATAACATTGAAACTGGTCTCAAAACAAAGGGCTGCTGTTTGGTGAAACATACCACATTGTGTTCCACTACAGCAGGAGAAAGTCGTTTTCTTTTATTACGCAAAACCACAAAATCCATTTTTTCAGGGCTGTGACCATTTCCTCTCTGCATCATTGCAGAATGGCTCATTTGTGAGGCTGTTTGATCAGCAAGCACTGGCAAGCCTTCGCTTCCTGGGAAAGTGAAGAGAAAGCAAAGCACATCACCAAGTTTCCCACTGCATTAAACATGTCACTACAGTAAAAACAGGCACAGTCACCCTTTTTTTTAACTTTCAGACTGCTTGATTATTTGAAATTAGTTTACCAGCATATTATCAGTTATTTATCCAATTAATTTAGATCAGAAATGATAAATTCAATTTTATATTGTTTCTTCCAAACATAATGAGATTTAAAAAAGCACCAGTAAAAGTAATACTGACTTTGTGAGCATAAATGGCTAAGAAAAAAAGCAAAATAAAAGGTGTTCTGCACCATGCAGGGAGAAATAAAGACCTAGACCTCTAGCTGCATGATGTTGAGCTTGCTCTGACAGCTTTGTATTGTAGGCAAGAAGATACAAGACAAAAGTTGAAGAAACTAGTTTTGACAGACAGAACAAGATCTGAAGGAAAGACACTGCTCTACAAGATACCAGTCTAAGATGGTGGTTGAACAAAAACAATCAGAGAGAATTTCAGTTCAAAACATTTGAGATAAACTTGTGGTGTGTTTCACTCATATATCTCACTCTACTTGATTTTAACTAGACAATACCTAATGCTAATATACCCACAGATAACAAAACCATCTTTTACCTTTTAAGAAACAACTGCACTCATCACGATTAATTTATTAATAATGAAATAACTACTCATGTCCTAAAATCACGGTCAGCAGCTCTCTATGACAGCTTCTTGGGCAGAAGTTTTAATTTTGGTGGGGTTTTTTGTTTGTTTATTTTCAGTAAGAGAGACAAAACCCAAAGTAAACCATCCAAACCATCCTCTGCTCCCAAATTTGTTTCTAGTCATAAACATACAGGAAACTACAGAATACTGTTGTCAAATAGAAGACCAAAAAGACTAAAGGTTCTCAAAAGCACCCAACAACACTAGGAAACAGATATAACTTGTGTCTGTGAAGAGAAATACTGATGGGATTCCCTATAGAGTTAACTGGCTGAATTTAAAAAAAAAAAAAAAAAAAAATCCCCCAAACTAGAAAGTGCCTTCACTTAGTTACAGTCATTTTCCTCACTGACTTGGCAACACTGCTGCTGGCCTTACTAAATGCTCGTAACAGCTGTGAAGAATTTTCGTCTGGGCCAATGAAGCATTGGGTAAGATTTCTTGAGAGACTTTGATCTTGCACATTAAAATAAATACAGTGAATTAGAGACAACCACAGTGGCTACTTACAGCTAATCATTTATCAGCCTAAACAACCATCTCGCTATCATCACACATCAGTATCTCCAGTACTAAGTTACACTGGACAGGTTATTTTAAAACCTAATTTTTTAGGCTAGGCTCTTTCATGACATTTATTTTCCAAATTGCTTCCTAATTAATTCCTAGGTATACTTACCTTTAATAGTAAGTAAAAAGTTGTCTTCTTAAAACATAGTATTTTAGTGGACTCGTTATTTATAAAGACTTCTAAAGTAATAACTAAAAGGCACCTCTTTTTAAAGACACTGCCAAGCAATTTCTAAAAAGTAGCTTTCTAATAAAATGTGTTTTACGGATATGGGTAATGTAGAAAGCACTGAATACCAGAGCACTGAACCTTTGGCATTAAAACTAGCCATTAACTATCAGATGACAATAAAAATGAACAGTAATTACCATAGGCAAGTTGACCCACGTGGTGAACAGCATTGTTTGCTTCAGAGTTTTGTTGCACTGGCATGCAGCTTTGTGCAGACAGTCCATTTTCTCCATGGTCCATAATCACTGCTTCATCCTCTTCCTCAGTCTTCACACACAAATAATCTATTAGCAGATGCAGAAAGAGAAACAGGTAAGACTACAAGCCATTCTACATATCAGATGACAACTGTAGTGCCTGTATCACATCTAGCATTATCTCAGCTGTACCTCAGGCTATCATAAATTCAGCCTCACTTTAGCATCTAAATGCAAAGTCACTTAAACACAGACACTGAGGTTTCAACACACACTAGAATGGAAGCAGTTTACTATTGCTTAGTTGATGGGATTTCTGAAACTATTCAGTACCCAGTTCTCCCTCAAGTGTCCAGCTTCAACAGGAACAGTTATAAGCCAGTAACAAGCACTTCTACAAACTCCACTGTTTACATATTCAAGCATATGAAAAAAAGTATTAATCTGGTCCTGAAATTTTACTTTCATAATTAAGACTTGCTTAATACACTTGAAACAAATCAGCCTACAAATCCTAACTGTATACTTGGTATTGAGATCAACCCAAACATTGGCTCCCAAAGCAATACTGTGCAGAAACACTGAATGGCAAATTACCAGTAACAGATTTTTTCCAATTAAACACACTACATCAAGAGAAAAATGTCCTAGTTTCAGAATAACTGTATTATAGTTATTATTACTAGATCCAGTGTTTTTGACAAGGTCGGGAAGGAATTTATTTTTGATGAAACAAATTAATGGAACGAACCATATAAAGTTAGGAAATCAAACTGAAATTCAGCTAGCACACATGCGTAATGACACTCTAACTATGCATAACACAGGCTGTATTTTCCACAGGGTCTCTGCCCTGCTCAGTGCACAGGATGGACTGAGCTCCAAGAACGAATCAGAACTGTATGAGTGGAACAGCAGTTTGGGTCTCTACTCTCACATAATCAATTTACTCCAAATCTTGCTCTCTTCCAATTTTTCAAAGAGACCAAAAGGTAGGAATGAAGTTGAATTCCACAGGTCATTCAGTATTCCCTTTGGCCAATACTCCCATCTAATTCAAAAGAAATAATACAGCAGGGTTTGGATTTGGCTGTCATCAGATTAAGAAACTGATGGTCTGTTCAGAAACACCCATCAATTGCCACACAGTCAAGAGCTTTGTTTGCAGCTGTAAACAAAGCCAAAAAGCTACCTGGGGCAGAGCTAACCTGTACAAAGGAGTTTAGCTGAGGACACACACCAGGATATGCTGCTTAGGCTGCCAATAAGAGAACAGTTCTTGGCCAGTTTTCATCAGCTGTATAGAAGTAAACAACAGGCTTACTCATGAACTAAATTTAGGTGCAGCTTTTAGCAAAACATTTCAATGATATTCACTGACTGAAGTTCATTGCAGGCTAACGAGTTATTAGCATGTGCTGAATTATTTAACTGTCTCACAGGCACAAATTTTTTTGTTGACAATCATTTAGTATTCTACCTACTTTGGGAGAGAATTAACGAAGAGTCAGTAGAAGTACATCTGCATCGAAGCAGGAGGGATGAGAATCCTCTCTGCCAATTTCCCCAACCAGGATGCCAGATTAGTGCATGGTCTAACAAATGCCCTATTTACAGCTGGGCCTCTGCTGTCCGGCAATCCTCCTTCTATCCCTAACTAGATAAAGCAATACAAATTGTATGTTATTTTTGCCACCCTAAAAAGCACAGAATTTACCTGTGTATTCATAATCTTTGCCACAGATCTCATGCCTCACTCAAATAACGCAAGCAAAACAACCCTACCTGATCAGCAACTACGTCACTCAAATCTGTGGCAGACAGAGCGATCAGCATAGAAGAGGGAAAATTCTGTGGAACCAGCACACAGCAAAGATATAGCAATGTCAAAACAGCTCCATCTGGACTAGAGGAAGGCCAGTATGATCAGAAGTTAGCAGAGTTTCTACAAGCGGTTGATACTGAAAGCAAGGCTCAGTCTTCTATACTCTCTACCACCCTCCCTGAAATAAGTTTAAAAATCCGAATTTCAGCAGTGCAGTGGACTCTGGGCAGAAAGTGTTTCCAAACCCTGTAGCTACAGCAACTCACAGCTGGAGAACAAACATAAACCAAACAGGAAAATACAGAAAGGAAAACCACCTCAATTTAAAAAAAGAAACCAAACCTACAGCACATTTCTACAATGATGTGGAAGTAATGCAGCAACAAGCAGTAGTCTCTCATTTTAGCCCCTCAGATCATGGCCAGGATTCTCCTCATCCTCTGGCCTTTTAATTTCCATCACCCATTGCTGAACGTGGCTGCTTTCACACATGGAAAGGAAATTATTCTGAATTCAGAACAGCACTTTTACATGGACAGTCAAGAAACTTGGAGATTAAAATACACCACTCATTTCCACGAAGGTTTATTAGTATGACTGGTCACACTGCAACAATAAGGAAAAGCAGCTCCAAGAATGTAGACTCACCTGCTTTATACCAACCCCTTCTTCCTTTCCCTAATGCATTCTAGTTGCCTGGCCTCTAAAGTCAGCGGATAAATTTAAATGTCTTTGCTGTAGATTGACTATGTTCATCAGCAAGAGGAATATATATGTGATCAAAAATATTTTGTTGGTAAGACTGTTGAGGATTAAATGAAGTTTACTTACAGAATATTAGAATATAGAATATTATTCAAAAACTTGTGACAAGAAAAAATTCCAGCTATTTACCCCTAATCTGAAAGACACTGCAACTTAGTCCTCTAAGCAATTCTAAGTATTTCTGATGCTTCCTTAAAGTGCTAAGAATAGAGAATATTACCATACACACATAGCACCAAACAGTATGAAATACAACTTTGACTCTCAGGTAGAAACCACAAACTCCCAAATTCTATGGATTAATTTGTGCTCCTGAAAAAAAAAAAAAAAGCCATCAACGTATATTTTATTTCTGACTTGGATGATGATGCAACTGCATTTCTTGTGCCAAGTTAGTAATTTATATACATTACATCACTCCACTGACAGAAAATTTGATGGCATAGATATTAGACTTTTCTGATAAGACTTGAAAGGAAATTACAAATTTAAAAAGTGTGACTAAGTAAATGTTTTAGATTTCCATATTTCAAACAAGGCTCTCACTGTGAAGTGGATTACACATTAGTAAGACTTACTAAATAGGCTGATTTATCCAATCATTGGATCAAGTTAATCAGTTTAGGAGAACGCTGAATTTCTGTTTGAAAACTGAAGTAACTGTCATCTAAAATTAGAAAACATAACCAAACTAATTTCCTTTTCAGACTCAATGCATACTCTGAATTATATGATATAGGCTGGGACTCAGTATTTTCAGTAGAGCAGTAGAATATGCTAAAAGCTGGAAGTTTATTAAAAAATGTGTATTGTACAGAAATTCATTTATAGACAGAGCAGTACAGTGAAATGACCATATTAAAAAGCCAAGATTGGAGGTGACCCTTTTAACTTCTAAGATGTTTATGCTCATCATTTAGAATTCTTTCAACAGGAGGTCGTCTTCACTTCTGCACAAAAATCATCAGAACATTAAAGGCACTTACACTTCAATTGTTTGCACCCAAAAACCATCCAACTCTGTGTCTAACCCCATACTGTATTAAATTACAGCTTTTTATGCAGCACTGTGAAACCAAGCATCGTAAAGAATTTATTTCCAGTAACCAACAGAAAGATATATTTAAAAATCATTGGGACTTGGAAATTTCTTCTCTTCTTTGGATGAGCTGTCATTTGATCAACATACTCCAACCAAATGACTGCGCATCTTTTTAGTAGCACTCAGCCACCTATCCCCAAATAATACAGGCTTTGCTGAAAAGAGCTGAAAACAGAAAGAAAAATATGAAACGTAGGAATGAAAGATGAATACAACCAAACTACAACATAAAGAAAATTGGGGCACACACACCCCTACCACCCATAGATAGGACACTGATAGGCCACAGACAGATGAATTATTTTCTCTAAAACAATTTAAAGGTGGAAAGACGGTATTAAACATCAGGAAACACTAAACCCAAGCAAACAACCAACCAACCAACAAACTTGAAGTCTTTCAAAGGCAGAGTTAAAAAGAAAAACATTAAAGCCACAAAAACTCTGTAGCAACTATGAATTACATACCAAAACCAATCAAGCAAAGCAACCCCACCCAAATAAATAAAGAACTTACCTGGGTTGAAACTAAGCCAAAAAAGGAGAGACAGCTAGCCTTAACTTGGATCATTATTAGATCCTGTGCTATTTATGGTGTGACACTTATACTAACATACACCAAAATGTGAACTAACACACAGGAGAGCCCAGGGACACCAGTGCCTTTCAGGGTTAGTATCATCCCCTCACAACTCTAAGTAATCTATTAACTGTATCTCACTGCAGACATAACTGAGAGTTTTAAGCAGATTTCTTCATATTACGATAATGAGAACTACAAGTGCAGAAATACAACCAGATCTGATGCATCAGCTTAAGTATGAAGGCAAGATATCAAACGATTTTATTCTTTCCCCAAGTACGTTACTAATAAAATACGTCATATAAGCCAGTGGAATAAAGAAGGATTTGTACTGAATCAGACATTACCTGATGAATGCTCTCGCTTGTTGCAGAAACACAAATGTAAGTGACTACCAAATACAAAATGGTAAAGGGAAGTTGATGAGAGAGATGGCTGAAAGCACTGATTAGTACTAAATCCTATCTCAACCTCTACTACAGAGTTCCTGGAGGGTTTCTTGTGAAATCACTAAAACCTTTTCACAGAAATCGGGTGGGTTTTCTTCATTGTCCAAGAGTTCAGTTAGACACACCTCTGCATTTCCGTGAACATAATCTCAACACTCCCAGGTGCAACAGGCAGCCATGGAAGCTCTGTGTTAAGTCAAACTAGATTTTACAAAGATGTTTAAATACTGCACTCAGAAAAAAACGGTAGCGCTCACCTCAAGTCATATCCTTGAATTTAGTGTACTTCTGATTATTTTTTCCTTCCTCTAGATATGTTGTCAGGGATCAGAGACACTAGAATACTCTACCAGAGATAAAACGCTTAACAACAGCCTCTGAATACTGAAACAGTTAATTTAGAATGCTGTTGTCAAAATTTGCAACAAACTAAGACAACAGAAACTAATATTAAGCTCATACTCAATTACTATGGAGAGAAGCAAAATACTAAGACTAGATTTCCTATGCCTTTACATGTCATATTTTGCTCACTGAGATGATAAAACCACTGAATGCCAAGGTACAACCACTCTCACATAAAGATCTCTGGTGTTTATTAAGACTGGAGCTCATACTGCACCTTTTGATTGAACAATATTATTAATGACATAGTTTTTCTATTACCAGGGATTAGTACAGTCTAAGTATTTGCTGGGACTACTGAGTTACAGACAAAGCCAATCAGGAGACCAAAGAATTGAGGATCACCGTGTAAGTTTATTTAATATGGATTATATCAGGATTGCTATGCTCCCACCCTCCTACATGTCAGTCCTACCCCTTTAAATCATGATGACACTTTCAGAAGTGCACAGTGAACTGGCTATTTCTTAATCGGAAAAGTTCCTCGAACAATGAAGTCATACAAGGAAATCTGACATCTGAGCAAAACACAACCGAAACTTACTTCAGAGGGTAGGTCTGTGACAGCAACGAGTTAAATGAGCTTAAACTAATCTGACTCGGTATAAACATCACTGCTCTGAATGGCAAGCTGAAGCACGTAACTGCCAGAAACAGACCTGTTTGGGTCCAAAGTAAAGGTGTCTGAAGTCTAGGACACCTAACTTGCACTACGCACTGTGTCTTCTGATACAGAACTCCTTAGGTCAGGCCTCTCACTTCAGGAGCATCATTCGTCTCTCCCTTACTCAGGTTTTGTGTCCAAGTAACTGCAGCGCTGGCGGAACCTGTCAGAGCCGAGACCCTGCTGTTCCACAGCAAAGTCTCCCCAACATTTGAGGACTATGGAAAGCAAAAGCTTGCCCCACTATCAACACTGGAACTGAAGCAACCAAGCTATGGCTGAGCCACACTACTTCTGAGCACTAACTTCCGCGAGAGTCCTGCCTCGGGAACACACATTCCCGGACAGAGCCCCCGAGGCGCGCTGGGCCCGCAAGTCCGGGGGCGGGGGGGGACAAGAGGCGCAGCCCCGCCCGCCATGAGCCGCGCCGGCCGCACCCCCGCGGCGCGAGCCCCCGCCGGCACTGACGCGCAGGCGACGGGCAGGAGCGGGAGCCAATGGCAGCGCCGGCCGCGCGGGAACGGGCGAATAGCGACGGGCGCGGTGGGCGTGGTCTGGCCGGCTGGGGAGCGGGCGTTGGGGCTGTTGCGAACGATGAGGGAGCGTTCCCCGCGTCCCGCCGGCGCCGCATCCCGCCCGCCTCCCTCAGCGGGGCGAGCCGGCCGGCCGGGAGCCTTACCCTCCTCGGACATGGCTTGCTGGGGCGGCTGAGCGCGGGGTCCTCCTCGGGCGGGCCGGGCGGCGGAGCGAGCCGGGGCTCGGGCACGGGCAGGTGTGGCCGGAATGCAGCGTTGGAAACGGAAGCGGCTCCTCCGACGTGAGCGAGAAACTGTTTTGGAGCAGTGCGGCTGCGCGCTGGGCGCGGGGGCGCGCCTGGGAAACGGGAGCGCGGGGGCGGCTCCGCCAGCTCCTTCAGCAGCCGCAGCGCGGGCGCAGCAGCTCGCGAGCCAACTAGCCAGGGAAACAGCCGGTCCGCTCCCGCGGCAGCCAGCCTGCTTCCGCAGCAGCCAGCCAACTGGCCGGCCAAACAGCCGGTCCGTTCCCGGAGTAGCTAGTCCGCTCCCGCAATATCCAGCGAGCCAGCTGGCCCGCTCCCTCAGCAGCCAGCCCGCTCCCGCAGCAGCCCTCTCGTTCCCGCAGCAGCCAGCCAGCCAGCTGGCCCGCTCCCGCAGCAGCCCTCTCGTTCCCGCAGCAGCCAGCCAGGTAGCTGGCCCTCTGTGGGAGCAGCTAGTCCGTCGGCGGGCCCTCTCCCGCAGCAACCCGCCGGACGTACGCTACCGGGCGGGGCTCTCCAGTTACGGAAAGTGCCCGGCCTTTGTCCTCGCCCCTCTCGGCTCTGTGGCGCTACCACGTTTTGTTCTAGCCGAGGCCAGGCTGAGGGCAGCAAGCTCAAGTTCATGGAGCTTTCTTGGGTTCCTGCGGGGTGCGGGGCTGCCGAGCTGCTCCCCGGGGCTCCGGAGCATGTTGCCTGTGCCATTCACTAGTTGAGGTTTCAGGGTACAGAGCTGTCTGGTTCTCTTACCACACCAATACATAGAGTTCTGGTGGTCTGCGAAGCTTCCTATTTTTTTGATTCGGGATCAGCAGGTCTAGTGGATGCCCTGCCCAGATACCCCATGGGTGTCTTCGCTCACCCCCCTGGAGGCATGAGAATCTCTTTGGGGGTATATATTCCGGGAGTGATGGGAAGAATCACATAATTAATTAGGTTGGAAAAGACAAACTTAGAGAGCATTCAGCCCAACCTATAACCTGACACCATGTTACCAACTAAACCATAGCACTAAGTGTCATATTCAGTCTTGTTTTAAAACATGTCCAGGGATGGTGACTCCACTATCTTGCAGGGCAGCCCATTCCAATGCTCCAAATACAGGGACATAGTGTAAGAACACTGGATGTGGGTGGTTATGGGACCTGATCTGCTCATGCCTTGGGGCAGCAAAGTGCCCTACGACAGCCTGCAGGACCAAAGAAAGTACAGTTCAGCAGCACCATGCAAGGCAAAAGAAGGGCAATCCCTGCAGGTTCAACCAAGAGCCTTTGAAGAAAGTGAAGGAGACATGTGGAAAGTGCCATTTAGGAGATGAATGAAAATCAGGAAAAGGGACGGATTGAGGTGAACTGGGAAGGAACAAAACTATGGTGGTGGTAGATGTCTTTCTGCCTTTTCCTTGGGATATGTGCATACATGTGTTTATGGGGGTCTGAGTGCAGTAATGGGAGTCAGACATGTCAGAGGGCCCATGTGCCCATGGTGCAGTTTTGGAGTGAGTGCAGGTGTGTGAGTAAATGAGTGAGCACTAATGAAGGTCAGACTGGATGGTCCAGCAAGTAGGGAGGTGACCCCGGAGTCAGGGGTATGTTTAAAGGTGGGGTACCTTGCTACTGAGGACCAGGGGAGTCCTGGCTGGGTGCTGGAGAGGCCATAGGGCTGAGGGGGTCTCAAGGGCTGAGGGGAACATATGTCTAAGAGCAAAATCAAAGGGTGCTCTGGACAACCCTGGGTCCAGGAGTCTCCTGAATCGCCTACAGCTTGCAGTGCTGCTCTTCCAGCAGAACAAGAGCCTGTGAACACGCTGCCTTCTGAAGCAAGAAGGCTTTGTCAGTAGGCTCATGTTGATCAGGCTGCTTGTACTATACATTGATCACAAGATTGCCTTTGTCTTGCTCTCTGATTCTTACCCACAGGCTTTCTTTTTTCTTTTCTGATTGTGGTGGCATCTTTGGTGCAGCTGGACCTTTATTCTGTTCATCTTTTGGCTGGCTTTCCATGTGCAAAACCTCATACCTCTTGTGCAGAGGAACCTAGGGGGATGAGGTGGGGGGAAAGGGTGTTGCGTGCTACCCCAAGCATGAACTAGTCCCCCTTGCTCCTTTCTTAACAACTGCTACCTTCTTGCTGGGGCATGGATAGAAGCTCCCCTTGATCTTGAATTATTTCTGGTGGCTGCTCCTGTCCCAGGGAGGTCAGACCTTGGTTCCACCAGTCTGTCTCTCTGACTCTCTAATACTCCTTAATATTTTTTTAATTTTAATGTTTTTATTTAACAGTTACAGCTGTTTCCCTTGTATGGTCCAAGAAACACTATTTTGAAGTGTCTAATTTTTATCAAAGGAGAAAAATAAATCTCCAAACTACTCATCACTTTCTGTAGCGCTGTCTTCTGAGGAGTCAACCCATTCCTCAACCTCTGCAGAAGTGAAATGTAGTTTTGCAATACCAACTGGGAAGGGCTTTCATTTTCATAATCCATCCAGTGTTCAAAATGCAAAGACATACGGGTATTCTGGTTCTGTAGTAATGTGCACCGTACTCCTTTTTTCTCTTTCATGAGAACAGTAATAGTTTTTTTACTGTAATTCACACGTAGACTTTTCTGCAAATAGAGACTGATGCAGCTCCATATCAGGCAAATTAAGTTTGTCTCCTAAACAAGCACATTATGCTGATGCAGGGTAGAGTCTTCTGTTTCCTTAGTTTGAGCTACACCATCATATTGATGATCTCCCAGATGTAGTTTTAGAAGAATTAAAGAGTTTTCAGTAGAATTTTATTGTATTGATATTCTGTGGATTGGATGCATTCTCTAGATCCTGCTTTATGCCTCTGCCTGCTCAGTGCTGCTTGATGCACTAACAGGAGCTGATGTGGGCTGCTGATGTTGAAGTTCAATGCAGGAGTTCTGCACTGTAGGCAGTAAAGGCTCCAAGTTCTTGGCAGGATCCAATACTTGCATGCGTCTGCACAATTTCTGAGTTCTGTTACGTGTTCTGGATTGTCAGTTGCCAGACCCGTAGACAGAATCTCAGGAGGAATATTATATTTATTGAGCCACACCTTCATACTGGAAAGGCTGGTAACCCAGACCACTGAGTAAATCCAAGCTGTATTTCCCAAGATGCGTACTACTTTTGCATGATGTAGTTTACTTTTCTGATAAATAAAATGGCTCACCTGTGGATTCCACTCAGTTTCATTATCAGTGGGTTTCACTCCATAAACTACAAATTCCTTAGCCCAAGGTGGCAGACACGTAAACGTTGCCAGTAGTTGAAGTTGCTGATTGCTACTAACTTTTGTTAGTAGCAACTTCTAGTAGTTAGTAGCTGCCAACTTTTATTTAGTCAATTTGTTCTGCCTTCGTGTATGTATTCAATTGTGGCCTTATAGACAGAATTTTCTTCCTCATTTGGTGGAATTTCTGCCACCTGAAACCCTTTGAAAAAGGGTTTTCTCACATAGTCAATAAAATGCTGGCTTCTCCACACTGTTGTTTATCTATTACTCAACCAAAGTTGGCTGCATTTACAATGTGGAGAGGCAGTAATGTTGCCTGAATTGAGAAAGAAAAACACTTTCCAGACAATATTAATATAGATAATACAAAAAGCAGATCTTTAATAGAAGATTCTAGGTGCCCCCATGGCTATGGGCACAGGTGGAATCAGATTTGTACAATTTTTGTAAGGTTAATTAATTAGTTTGTCTAACAAATAGTGTCCAATTAGAAGAGCAGTTGGTTAGATCATTTTCCCCCCGGGTTCTGCCCCATTGGAGCCCCTTCCCCTCCCCCCCGACCTTTTAGCCCTACATTTTATTATGTCTACAATGTATGGTGCAAAACAAAGTGTCCTTGCTGGATTAAAAAGAAAGACTAAACAGAATCCTAAGAACGTAGTAGAAGGGTTAGCTGGTTGTTCTAAAAAGTAGGGGAAAAGGGTGGGAAAAGGGTAGGAAAAGTACTAGAAGCTACAACCATGTATTAGCAGTCTACAAAGCTACAAGTATATGAAAAATGTACAGAAAGCAAAAATTTTTAGGCATCAGTACTGTAATGCTCTCAGGTGTTTGTATACTTTCATCTGGTACATTCTGGGTCATGTTTACTTGTAAATTAATTTGATGACAGTCTGGACACACTGTTCTATTCTTGCTAACCCCAAGTGTTTTAAGATAGGTACAGAGTTGTCTTGAAAGTTTCTCATCTTCTTCAGGTTCTGGCATCTTGGCAGTAAAATTGTGCAGTTCTTGTGGAATTTCAGCTTCTGTGTGCTTCCGATAGTGCAGAATCACAGGTGCATGACATGTAGTGTTCTGTTAGCAGAATGATACAGCCTTCATGTATTCTTCATCTACAGATGAGTGACTGATTCTGCCTCTGTATATTCCTGATCTACAGAAGAATTCTTTATCCTTTATCCTTTACAGAAGTTGTCAGTCATAGTCTGTGTAGATGCTGACCAAAGAGTCTTGGAGAAGGAAATCTGAAACGAGTCACACAAGTTGCATCTCTAATTCCCAAAGACTGTAGGCAGTCATCTGTTAAAACTAACACAACAGGAGTGCCAGAATACCCTTTATTTTTTTTCTGCAGAAACAGAGGAACTTTTTAATGTTAGGTCAATATTTTATATGGATGTAAGGAAGCAGTCCCTGAAAAGATTTGGGAACAGGTCTTGAGAGGCTCCAGAGGCTAAATGGGGTACCAAGAAACAGCTTAAGAAGTGAAGTAGCAGAGTCAGAGATAGGGGATACTGCAGCTGGTGGGGCATCTGACTACTGCTGAGTAAGTCTTAGTGACTACCAAAAGGAGGTACTTCCTAAAAGGAAACCATTGAAGGGTGAACATTAAATACTGCTAGTAGTATAATAGTCCTGTGCCAGCCTTTTAAATATGTAAATCAACTTAACTGCTTAGGCATCTATCCTTAGAGATTCTTAGAATGTCCTTTACTCATAAAAATAGTTTTCTAGTTGATGTGAGAGATGAAACAGCATTTTGCTTCATCACAAAAGGACAATGGAGTAAAAGAAGAAAAAGTGTTAATTCTGTTTTCTACCTCTTGTTGCCTATTTAGTTTAGATGGGGTTTGATCTGTTTCTTGCACCTGTTAAGTGTTGTTGGGAACCAAGAAACAAGAAGAGTTGAAGATAAAACCAAAAAAGGGAGAAAGATGGGATGGGAGGGGAGAGGAGGTTTTGGGGGAAGGGTAGGCGGTCGAAAGGGAGTGTAAATCCCTGAGTACCCAACCAATGGGGAAGGGGACAGGGACCCCCCCCTCGGCCGCGAAAGGGTATATAAAGGTTGCCACACACAGGTGTATGTGTTCACCTCTCGGAGGAGAAACACACCTGACTCAGCTGATTCGTTGATATTAATAAATAATTTTTGCTTCAAAGACTTGGTCCCCTCTCAATTCTATCAGAAAGTGAGGCATTTCTCACAATTTGGAGACTTAATCAGGATCCTTAACTTTTGGTCCTGTGGGGTGGGACATTGAGAGCAAGGGAAGGCGCGCCCCGCTGAGTTTAGCAGCCCTTGACTTGCTGTCATACCTCATGGGACCTGCAGGTGAGACCTGGATGGGCAGCTCTAGAAGTGAAAAGGGAAAGGAGAGAGAGAGAGTAGAGTTTACGCATGACAGCTGGTAACACCTGTGCACAGGACCCATGTAAGAAAAGTGACTGTTAAGTATTACCTGGGCAGCTGGGGGCAGCAGGACTGTGTATGCTTGAGACACAGAATCGCCTGTGAAGCAACTGTGGAGTCCTTCTCCAGTTGGAGTTCCTTCATTCCACCAGGGATATGGCCAGTGAAGAGATGAAGCGAGTTGGTTCTGCAAGAAAAGAGTCCTGTGAGAATATTGTGAGATGGGAAATAGCTGCAGTGGGAAGATTTAAGAGGAGTGGAGAGAGGCTGGAAGACTCCACTCCGAGGATACCTCCTGTTAAAGATACAGTTTATGGTGTTGGCTTTAGTAAATATTTAATGTTGGTTTTATGGAAATGGTTTCCTTGTTATAGGTGATGTAATGTTCTTGTTATGTGTGATATAATGTTGTTCCAAGGGGGATGGTTTTACAGTTACAAAGGGCAACTGAGGTTTGAGCTCTGTTAGAATGGTGAACTATTTTTAACATAAGAGGGCAGAGGGATTACTACCATTGGATAACAGCTAACCAATAAAAAAGCTCCAAGAAGGCAGGGTGAGGGAGGAGTTATGACTATAAAAAGTGTATCATCTTGTCAAAAGGTGTGCCTCTAGCTGTACCCCTGTCTGCAGCTAAGTACCCAGTGCTGTAATTGTCTGCTTTGTTGGCTGTTTGTCCTCTATTGCCTTTTAATAAACCTTTAAATTTTTAATTGAGTGAGCTTCGTTTCTCACACTCTTGACAATCCATTGGGGAGGATGCTCAGAGACTGGGGATAAGAGGAGCTGTCTTTTACTCAGGGGAAGGATAAGAAAAAGATGGTTCAATATTGTATATTCGAATGGGCTTAAGAACCCATTAGACCAGACCCATTATATTGGCCCAAATATGGGTTTTCGGAAGATGGTATATGTCAGGCTTTAAATCTATACGTGAATGCAAAAGAACCTTGTGACCAAGAAGAGAGGGATTGTGCTGCTTGTTGGAAGGGATATTTGTCCATGTTTGTGACTGAAGACTTGAAGAAGACTAGAGGGGAGAGCAAGAGGGAAAAATGGGACCCCTTATACCACTTACCTCCTCCCTATGTGCCTTATAGAGGATCAAATGGTCTGAATTTAGAAGAAGCAACAGTTGAGCAGGAAAGGAATGATAATGGCAGGGAAAGATAACGAAGTGGCTGGTCCCCATGAAATAGCGGATCCATGTGGCATATCTGGTCCCCATGAAATGGTGGGCCCATGTGGTAGGCCTGGTTATAATGAAACGGTATCATCTCATGTGTCTTGGGGTGACTTTATGCTTGTTGTATCCCCTATCACCGCTCTATGCCCAGACATGATTCCTGTGCTTTTCCATGCCTTTAAAACTGGGTGCAAGAGAGAGAAAAATTAGTGAGTGAACTTTTCAAAACAATTTGTGCTTCAAGGGACACAGAGATTAGCTGTTGCCACTGAGGAGCAGAGGAAGCACTCTTCTTGCTCTTCAGCCAGCTTTTCGGCTCTGTTTCTTTGGAGAGACGTGGAGAGTTAAGGATTTTTTTCCTCTGGGACTTCGGCTTTTCCCTTCTTCTCTTCTGGACTGCTTGAACAACATCAGAACACCAAAACATCAGAACCCCACCGGGGGACTTACCGCTGGCCTGGAGGGGGGTCCCCACACCAACCCAGCTCCGAGGAGGAGAGGGACCACACTGCACAGAAGGACTCTAAAATCTTCCCAGGTTTCTCTCCACAGCGAGAGATTTTTATCATTTTAGCATTATTATTATTCTTTTCCTGTGTGTTTGTTAAATAAATAGTTTTTATTTTCTCTTTCACATTCGTCCAAGAAAAATCTTTTTTTTTCCCGAACCAGGTGGGGGAGGGGTGGCTGTAACCTGCCTTCCTTTGAGGAGACGTTCCTTTTGGATGTTTTCCTTGAATTTGGCCCAAACCGGCACATCATGATATGACAGAACATCTGTCACAGAGAACTAGAATTAAAGAGTTAGCACAGTTAAGAAAAGACATTAAAAATTTCCCATTCCCTGCTTCAAATATCACCTCAAAAGTTAATGCAACTATTTCCATGTTTCCCTTGCAAGAGGTGCCTATGCAGGGAGCTCCAAGAGGAGTAGGATTTGTGAATGTACCTCTTACTAGCACCAAAGTAAGAGAATTTAAAAAGATGAGTAACATATTAGAGGACCCCTTGGGGTTGGCAGAGCAATTAGATCAATTTTTAGGTGCAAATATCTACACTTGGGAAGAAATGCAATCTATTTTGGGGACTTTATTTACTTCAGAGGAGAGACAAATGATATGAGTTGCAGGGATAAGAATTTGGACATGAGAAAATCCACCTGATGTTCAAGAGGGAATACCTGCTAAACAAAAATTTTCAATATTGAGACCTAACTGGGATCAGAATACAACTGAGGGAAGGAATAATGTGTCAGACTGTAGAAGGCTGGTTATTAGGGGGATAAGAGAAGCGGCACCAAAGGGGCAGAATTTTGAGAAGCCGTTTGAAAATAAACAGCAATGGCATGAGCCGCCCACTGCCTGGTTACAGAGGCTTAGAAAGAATGTGCAGCAGTACTCAGGAAGAGATCCTGAGAGTGATGCAGGTTGGGAAGTACTGAAAATAAGTTTTGTTACTAAAGTGTGGTGAGATACGAAGAAGGAATTGGAGAAAACAGAGGACTGGAGTGATAAAGAATTGAGTGATTTATTGAGGGAAGCTCAGAAGCTTTATGTTAGGAGAGATCATGAGAAACAGAAGAATAAAACTAAGTTAATGGTGGCCACTGCAGACCAAGTAATAAGGCGGCAACCTGGGAATGGTGTTGGGAGGGGAAGAGGAGTAGCACAAAGAAGTGTTCAGCCTAATGTTAGGAGACCCCAGGGAAGAGGATGAGAGATGACCACTTGGTAAACAGGTCCCAAGTGTCAAGAATAAAAGACAACTCTTGTTTTATTTTAAAAAGATACCAATCAATTTATTAAATAAGAAAAATTAATTAGGAAAGTACAGCCACAAGAAAATTAATAAAGTCTGGGAATGCAGGATTGGAGACGCTTTCTAGCTGACCCGCCTTCCAGCCCAGAGCAGAGCTCTTTCAGCACTGGGTTCATCTCAGCTAATCCAAGATAAAATTCTTTAATTAAGTCTCTATAAAAGAGATACAGGGCTCTACCAGCGCCAGGCTCCCAACCACAGCTAGTCTGAGGCTGAAAAAGCAATCCTGACTGCTGTGCAGCCACTTTTATACCCCCTTGGCCACTCCTCTACCCGCCCACTGTCCAGCCCCCATGGCTCCCAGAGACTGGTGGTGGTCTTGGTGATGTAATGTCCATCCGCCAATGGCTCGTTGTTAGGGAGGAGACAGTCCTTAGATGATGTCACTCAGTTTTTGTGGCCGGAAAAATTCTCATTAATATTCCAGGTTGCCATGGAGCCCAGTTGCAGTTTAACAGTCAAGGGCTAAAAATAGCACTTGGCCGTTTATGAGGGCCTGAGTCCCTGTTAGAAACTAAGCTTAGACATAAGTGAACTGAAGCTTAATACAACTTTAAAGTGCTGAATAACTTTACAATCAATGTGAAACGTCCTAAAACCATCAAGAAACATCAGAATAACTTTAAACCTAACAGGGGAAAGGGAAGGAAGGTCAAAATTAGCTGTATTACCAACAAATTGCGTCCTACTAGTGTAGAACTCAAATTTAAATTAAAAATGACATTGATAGTCTATCGCGGCCTGGGGGCATCGCAGGTGAGGGCAGACCCCGTCTGGGCCAGAGGAGGCTCCAGGCGACGACCGCAATAAGAGATGGAGAGTGTCCTCACCACCTAGGGCGCTAGCCACGCATTGCGAGTGTCAGATGTAAATCCAAGGAGGTGATAGAGAGGCCGCGAGAGACAAAGAACGAGGAGGGGTCTTTGGACGGAGTTACAGAGCCTTTATTCTCCGAAGGGGTCCGGAGCCAAAGAACCGGAGGGGGCGGAGAAACCGCTACATTTATAGGGTCAGGGGTACTCAAAATTTGAACCAATAGGGGTACAGATCGCAAGGGTAGGCTTAACAGGATTGGATACAATGAACCAATGGGGTAAGGGATTAACAAAGACCAATCAGGTATCGAACTGGGGAGAACTTTCCAGATGGGGTGTTTGACAGACAAGGGGGTGGGTACAAGGGGCAGTAACGGCTGCTCAGGGGTGGAACATGGGCGTGTATAACTGGGTGATAGACAACGAGGGAAAACAGGGGTGGGTACAACGGGGGTGACAGGCAACTTAATGTGGAGAGAAAGTGGTCAGCTCTTGGGCGGTGTCCCTGGGGTCCTCGTCATACCAGGCGATTGCCTGGGGCGGTTCAGGGACCACAGGGCACACCGCCACAATAGTCAACTTAATCTTTTTAGGGAAGGGTTAAAAAGGTGCCCCTACTCGAAAGGAAAAATACAGACGGGCAACAGAATATTCTAAGGTCAAATAAACATGGTAAACTTAAATGTTAGGGTTGTGGGGTTTGAAATTCACAAATCTGGTAACAGAGGGGGTATTGGGTTTGTGGAAATATTGGGATTCAACAGAAATTCCTTAATTAATAAAGAATTAACAATTAACTAATTAACTGTTAACAACTCATTAATTTTAACTTGGTCACAAGACATTATGCAAAAACCAATTTTCTTTAAGTTCATGAATAACACAAGAAGTGCTTCTATTGTGGAAAGGTGGGACATTTCAAAAGAGAATGTCCAGAATTACAGAGGGAGGTTAAAACTTGCAGATGATGGAATCAGGAAATCATGCACAGGATTAGGGATGTCAGGGGCTCTATTTTTTGGGGTCCAACTACCTTGGAGAGCCATTGATAAATTTAAAATTAGCACCCCAAGAAGAAGAGTATGTATTCAGGAGAGAGTGTAAGTCCCTGAGTACCCAACTAACGGGAAAGGGGACAGGGACCCCGCTTGGCTGTGAAAGGGTATAAAAAGGTTACCATTTTAATGAGGTGTGTGTGTTCACCTCTCGGAGGGGAGACACACCCGACTCGGTTGAATCGTTGATATCAGTAAATAGTTTTTTGGTTTGAAGACTCTGTCCCCTTTCAGTTTTATCAAAAAGTGAGCTACTTCTCATGGGGATGTCTCACAGTGGAAATTCTTTCATACCTATGCACAATCTTTTCCCCCTGCAAAAGAAATCCAGTGTGGGAAATAATCCTTTAAAACAAGGCCTTTAAAAAAACCCCAAACAATAGAGCAGGAAAACCTAAGAAAAGGAAGGCATACATTACTGAGGCTGTCTGAATCCACCTGGCCATCCCCAGGTGAGGTCCCGTTGTTATGAATGGATTTTAAGGTTGGCTTTCGCCATATGTTGTATTAATTGTGAATCATATTATATTGCAAATTATAATGTTGTACAGTGTTGTATATTATGATATTATCTTTCGGAAATATCAAGGGAATAATATATGTTAAAAGGTTTAATGTTGTTGGGGTGGTTTGAGTATACGAGTTTTGTTCATGGGGGGTTGGGCGATTTTATGTTATAATGCCAGTTCTGTGGGGTTTGCAAGGGGGAACGTGCTGTTGCCAGCCGACCAATGAGAACCCTGATCTCCTCAGCAACAGAAAAGCGTGGGCTCTCAGGAGATTGACAAGGGGGTGTGGCTATGCAAAACCATAAATTAATATGCATCAGGCTGATGCAATTTGCAGGGGTATAAAAGGCTGAATGGCCATTTTGTAGATGAGCCTGTGGTACCAAGCTATGCTCCCAGTGCTGCCCCATTTTGCTTTGTGAACATTTTATAGTTCTCAATAAAATTTTAATATCTCATTTCCATATTGGATCTGAGTCGTTTGTAACACGGTGAATCTTGCCACTAGCAGTCTGCTCTGCCGAGCATATGCACAAAGCAAATAACCATGAACACGTAAACAATGTATTATAACTACATTTACCAGCCCACTTAGTATCAGAACGGTGATCTGTAATCCAAACCAAAGACTTATTCGCAGTTCCAAGCAGTATTGCAGCAAACACAGTTCAACAAAACCACTGCAATACAGGAGGGTCTTCTCCAGGGGCACCTGACTTAAGTAAATTCTGAAGTCCCACACTTCACACCTCTAGAGGTACCTTGTTTTAGCTGCTTCTGCTACAACAAAGGAATGATGTCTCCGTGGGGTACCTTACATTAATTAATTTCCATGTTCAGTGGAGGGAGTGAGACTTACTGTCATTTTAATTTCAGAGTCCTCCAGTCTATCTGCAATTCCTTCAGCAACAGTTTCTCTCTGTGCTTTGCTGCAGCAAGCAGAGCCCAAAGGTGGTTGGCCTCAGTCCTGAGTTGATAATTTTCAATCCTGAGTTTATCAACTTGGATTCTCAGGTTTACTCCTTGCCTGTTGTTGGTGAGTTGCCTAATTCACCCTCAACCCCCCTCCCATCTATGTGGGAAGAGGCTTCTAAGTTTCCATATGTGGCATTCTCCAGTGCATTCTTGTATCCACCTAGGTCTACCGGGGCAGGGCACACTTAGGCTTATGTCACATTTCTCTGCAGTCACCTTTTCGGGCGTCTTATTTGGCCATCCCAGCACTAATTTCGTTAGCCTGTCTGTGGGGACACCATCCATTAGCCTTTTCAGGATTTCCTTCTGCTGACCCTGGGACCATAGCACCTGTCTTGTGAAGGGGCGGTCCCGTCCTCCCTGGTTTGAATAGGGGGGAATCCTAGGTGACAATTTCGGGCTAATTCAGGTGTGTCTCACCCCATATGTCTTGGGCTTGCTGGCTAGCAACTTAACTGGTCTGTACTTTTGCCCGAAGTTTATTAACCTGGGTGACCTCTCCCCATGTCCACACTTGGCCTTCTTGAGCAGGGGTGTTCCCTGCAGAGGAGGTGGTTAGGTCCGTCTAAAGCAGCCGTGACTCTCTCCAGGGGAACTAAAGCCTGGATTTTTCCCTGTAATTGAATGCCAGTTGGTTTCAGGGAGTTGGGGAGCCCACGAATCAATGGGATCATCCTTTCAGGGTCCACCAGCACCATCATGAGGTCTGAAAGGTGCCCTGAATAGGCACCAATTTGTGGTCATACATCATTTGTATGCACACCGCTTTTTGGACACTTTCTACCAGCTGGTTAGTAGTTCCCTCTATAGCAAGTGAGCCGTCACTTTCTAGGGGGTTTAACCCTCTGGCCTGATAAGCCTCCCTCTGGGTTAGTGACCAGGGGGGCTTGGTGGTCCCTGGTCATGAGGAACTTGCCAGCATCCCAGTATCCGTTGGCTTCCTTCTTGTTTTAAGAGGAACTGGTCCCCCCAACTCAGAGATACTTGCCACACCTACTCCATCTCAGATTCCCTGGGGTAGTGACTGAAATCCTTTTTTAACTTTGCCAGTTCAGTGGCCATAAATGGCACTTCCTTATAGTAATGAGAGGGACTTGATCCTGGTCATTTTCACACAGGTATTCTGTTTTTACTAGAGGGTGCATGCAGAGTGTGGCATCTGCCTGAAGCTGTGCCTCTGCTAACACTTTCTATGGATAAATGGGAGTGACTGATTTGGTTCCTACATCTTCTGACCAAGCTTTGGCATCCACTGGCTTTTTGGATCCCCTCACTAATTCCTCTCATAAAACTCGTAAGTTACTATTCTGTGCCTTTTCTTCCTCTAGCCTCCCTTCCAAGTCTGCAACTCAAACGTGTAGGGATTGCACCAGTGCCTGCAGGGACTCCATTACCATGGTCTCTCGGCTGCTGCATGCTACCTGTTCTTCCATGGCAGCAGCCAGTGCAGCCCCTAGAACAGCACAGACGGCTGCTTTGCCCCTTTCTGGTTTAGATTTTGCTTTAAGCTGCAACGCAACAATGCAGTCCAGCACACTCTGCCAGTTCTCTCTAGCCCACTCAAGACCGGGCACAGAGAGCCTACCCCAAAAAGTTTCTAGGAAATCAAATAGGGGTCTAGACATGTTACTGTCCCGTTCCTCTTCTCAGGCAATGTCATCCGTTGCCAGCGCTTACCCGTTTTCAGGTGGCCAATTTTTCAGGGAGAGTCAGACCTTATAATTTCCCCATGCCTGAACTAAGCACTCCCCAAAACCACTCAATAGATCTCCATTACCCTTAGTTAAGGGCACACTACTTCCTGAAGGGAACTACACCTTGTAATCCCCAAGTGCCCCAACCAACTCTTCCAGAGCACAGATCATCTAGTTCTCTAAAGGACCAGTTGCAGGCACAAAATTTTTCAGGGAGGGTCACACCTTTACTGTTTCTCAGTGCCTGTATAGAACTCTTCCTACAATACACAATAACTGGTTCAAAACAGATAAAATATCTTTCACCAGAGGATCCTACTTCTGACACCGTTAAATGTCCACCATGGGGAAGTGTGAGGGATTCTTTTAAACGAATGCCTAGGGCAACATTAGATGCAAACAAGGTCAATATTTTATCTGTGAGCCATTTATTAATGAGGAAAAGTAAGTGGCTGTAAGAGGATAGAGAAAGCAGGGAAAATGGGAAAAGACAGAGAAAGAGAGAGAGACAGGGCTGTTACCAGCAAGACTTGGCAATGTACTGTCGATGTTGTGTGTACTGCGAGCTGGGGGAGTCTGTGCAGCCCTCAGGAGGAGAGGTGCAACTTCCACGGTCCGCAGGCAGCATGTCTCCTGCGTCAGCAAGCGGCGGGACGCTCGGTGAGTCAGCACTCCGGCAGGAGAGGGCAGTAGAGCAGCAAGCAGCATCATGGTAGGATCATGCCAGGCTGCAGCAGGATTGTGGGCAGACAGCTGCGGGAACAGCTGGATAGGAGAGCAGGATCATGGACAGGGACTGTGGGGCAGGAGCAAAGGCTGGGCAAGAAGGGTCAGAAAAGAGTGGGTGAGAGAGGGCAAGGGCTAGGGCCAGGAGCAAGGCTAGGTGCAGGGCTCGGAGGCAGTCAGTTGGGCAGTCAGTAGGTGGCAGGGCGCAGCTAGCCTCAAGCAAGCAGGGACCGGATTCAGCAGGCTCTGGCAGGCTGTAGCAGGCTTCTGTGATGCACTCCATAATTGTTTATATACTGCATAGCTCCTCCCTAGTCCGATCACCCAAGAAAGATTATTGCATAGTCTGGGGAGTCTTGCCCCAGCAGCAAGGGTTGCCCTGCGTCTAGGGGGAGTAGTTTAGAGTCTAGTAGCAGAGGCTTTCTTCTTCTGATAGGCTGCTGGAAAATCTCCCCAGAGAGAGAACCCTTTCCTATTTCCTAAAGGGGCTGCTTGTTCAGAGTCCTCAGTGATGCCCTCCCCTTCATGAGGACTTGCTGCCCGTGCACGTGCTTGCATGTCACAGCTCCTAGAGTGTGTGTCCTTCTGGTTCTTTTCCACTCGACATCTGTCTGGGTTTGAAAGACAG
>VXAZ01008424.1:71644-83431 GCA_013399875.1 Gymnorhina tibicen | reverse complement strand
CGTGTTGTGCCACCAGATGTGCCACCAGATGTGTGGATCCCTGCTGCCAGGAGGTCACCAAGTGTGTCACCACGTGCCAAGACCCCTGCTGCCAGGGAGTGACCGCCTGCACCACCACGTGCCAAGACCCCTGCTGCCAGGGAGTGACCACCTGTGACCCCTGCTGCCAGGGAGTGACCACCTGCACCACCACGTGCCAAGACCCCTGCTGCCAGGGAGTGACCACCTGCACCGCCACGTGCCAAGACCCCTGCTGCCAGGGAGTGACCACCTGCGACCCGTGCTGTGCCACCCCCTGCGCCCCGCGCTGCCGCGGGGGTGTCCAGGCCGTCACCAGGTGCGCCGACTCCTGTCCCACCACCTGCGTCACCCAGACCTGCCCGGTGTGCGGCCAGCCCTGCTCCGTCTCCCCCGCCGGCCTCCTCTGCCCGAAATTCCGGGCTCCCTGAGGGGCTCCCGGGTGGTTTCCCTGCGGAGCCTCCAAAGGGAGAGTAAATCCTCATTTTTTTCCCCTCGCGTTCTGCACCGTTCCTGCTGTTTTTACCTCAAGAAAGCGCCTTTCCTCGCGGGATGTAACCGAGCGATTTTGTGCCCCCGGGAATGTTCCCTGGGAGAAAGAGTCCGCAGCTCCTCCTCGCACTGGAAGTGCCGAGGGAGGAACTTCCCTCTTCTGCTCTTCCTCGTGGCCTTTTCCTTTCCGTGTCTGAAGCAATAAAAGAAACGATCTTGGCATCGGCCCTCGTGCGTTTCCTTCGCTCCTCGCCCTTTATCCTTTCGATTTCTTCCCCAAAATCCCGGCTCTCGTGAAGTGGTGGCCCCGGGAATGCTCGGGAAGGTCTCACCGGGGTTGTGGAATATCCTGAGCTGGAAGGGACCCACGGGGATCACCAAATCCAGCCCAGGACACCCCGAAATCCCACCCTGACCCTGGGAGCTCTGGAGGGTTTTGGGATCGTGACCATTCCCTGGGGAGCCTGGTCAGAGCTCCCACCCTCTGGGGGAAGAACCTTTTCCCGAAACCCACCCCAACTCCCACCCCCTGGCACAGCTCCAGCCCTTCCCTGGTATCCCAGCTCGGTGTCTGACATCCCAGCTCGTTCCCGCGGGGCTGGAAAAACACCTGGAAACCCCGAAAAAAGGGGGATTTCCCCCAGCGCTCCTCCAAAGCTCCTCGATCCCGAAATCCTCAAATCCACCGAGCGGGAGCCGGGACCATCCCCGGGGACTCCCAAGGCCGAGCTCCGCGGGTTCCCAGCGCGGAGCCGGGCCCGGGCAAGGTTTGGCGGAGCGAATCCCGCTTGGAATGCGGGCGGGAGGAGCGGGGGCGGCGGCAGACGGGGCGGGACCGTCTGGGAGCAGCCGCCGGCTCCTCCGAAGGTGCCCCAAGGCCCGGGGTTGGCGACAACCTGCGAGTTCCACCCTCGCGGCTCCTCCGGTTCCTCCTCTCCCGGCAGGGCTGGGGCACAAACGCTCTCCGTGGGGTCTAATTTGACTCCGAAACGCCTTTAAAATTCATTAAAGAATTCTGTGCAAGCGACGATTTCCTCCGCTCCCGCTCCCGGGATCCCCCCGTATTCTGGGAAATAAATTACGGGTGGAAAAGAAAAAATGGCTTTTGGATAAAATGTTTCGCCTTCTGGCGTGGTGCTGGCGGGGTATTTAATCCTTCGCACATCCGTACAATTCAGATCCGAAATCATCCCGGAGCGGCGGAGAGCAGAAACATCACTTCCAGGAAAAGAAAACCCCAGGAATTCTTCCTCCCTGGCCACACCTGGGTGTTTGTTCTGCACCCGCGGAATTAAAACAGGCAGAAAATTGCTGCTCGCTGCAAAGAAAACGTCGTAGAATTCCCCCTCTCCGAGCTCTGAAATTCCCTCGGAGCTCAAAGCAGTTTCATCCACTAAAATTAAAAAAAAAAATAAAAAATCCGGAGGAAATCCAGACATTTTTTTCCCGAAAAAAACCCCGAGAAAATCCAAGTGAAGGACTGGGGAGGGGCGAAGGCAAAGAGGTAAAAGAGACGGTGGGGGGGGTGTGGAAATTTTCTTTTCCGTAACCGCAGCCAGTTCCTCCTTCCCGGGTTTAATTCCTCGGGGTGCTCGTTGTCATTCCTCCCCGAGCGCTCACCTTCCGGAGTAAACAGGAAAAGAGGCCGGAACACCGGGATTTGGGCTCCTCCGGGCCCCCAGGAGCGATGATGTCACGCCTGGATCCAAATTCTCCCCCCGGGCACGGGCTCAAGGAGCCGCTCTCGTGCCCCCGCGTGAGGCTTTAATTGCCCCCTCCACTCATCCCGCTGGCATCCCAGCTATTCCAGGATTCCCGGAGCCAACTTCTGGAAGCTGCCCTGGGTGTGGGGGTCAGACCCTCCCACCTCCCCCCGGGACCTTGCGGGAAGGAGGAGAGGGGAAAGTTGGGTCCGATGAAGGCCCGGGAGGTTTAATTGCGACCAAGCGTGGAGGGTTTGGGCGGGAGAATGGGGAGAATCCCCCGAATTTCTGGGAGAACCATTCGGAAACACGCAGGGGAAAAAAATTCCTCTTCTTGCTCGGGAAAACGGGAATCCTGCACGGGATCGGAGGGGTTGGGCCTCGATCCCGTTCCAGACCTGGAAAGAGGGACGTGGAGGAGCTGGAGCGTGCCCAGGGATGGGAACGGGGCTGGAGCAGCAGGAGAAGGGAATGGAGAATCCTGAGGGGGCTGGGAGGGCTCAGCCCAGAGAAAAGGGGGATCCAGGGGGAATTTTGGGCTCTTCCCGGGGGGGATTTGGGATCTGATCCCAGGGAACAGGGCCAGGATGAGAGGGAAAGGCCTCGAGCTGTGCCAGGGGAGGCTGAGGGTGGATATTTGGGAAAATCCCTCCTGGAAAGAGCGGCTGGGCCTTGGAAGGGCTGCCCAGGGAGGTTTGGATTCCCATCCCTGGACGTGTCCGAGGAATCCCTGGACACTGGTCTGGGTGACCGGGCAGGGATCGGGCACAGCTCGGACTCGATGCTCTGGGAGACCTTTCCCAACCTCAGGGATTTTGGGAATCCTGCAGAACCTTCGGCCTTTTCAGCACAAGATGGGACCGGACACTCGGAGCCGGGGTGGGGGGGCGCTGCCCTCGTGGAATTCCCTCGTGGAATTCCCTCCGGGTCCCCCCGACCCGCTGCGGGGACGAGTCACCGGAGCCGCCAAAGGCCGTGGCCGCGGGGTCCTGACTCACCGACACCAGCGCGACGGCTCCGGTGACTCCAACCGCCCGTGAACGCGAGGGGGGTTCCCAAACAAGCGCCAATTAGGGATAACGACCCGGCCCCGCGACGCTCCCACCCGCTGGAAGCGCGGATCCCACTCAACGTCTCCCGGAATGCCCGCTTGTGGGAGTTTGCCCCAAGTTCTCCCTCACCCGGGGTGCAACGACCGGGGCGTGAAGTGACTCAGGGTGGAAAGGGAGGTGCAGGACCGGTCCCCGGAGATGGTTTGGAGGTGAGCCCGGAGCCCGGGGAGATAACGAGGAGCTGTCCCAACCGGAATGTGGGATATTCCTCGGGAACGTAAAGGCTGGAACCTGCTCCGGGGGAAAACTCCCCACTCCCGGCACCTCCAGGAGGAGAAAACCAGGAGGGATCCATCCGCCTTAAAAAAAAACCCAGCTCCCGGATCCGAGGTCTGCTGGGTGCAGCTTCTCCTCCCGTGGCAAAGGAGGGGGTTCAAGTCCCGGTTTATCCCCGGAAAAGCCTCCGGAGCGGGGAGAAGCTGCACGTGAGGAGCTGAGTCTGTGGAAAAGCTGAGCCACCCGTGAGGTGGCAAAAAAAAAAAACAAAAACCCCAAACCCCGTGGAGATCCATCAGCTCCGGGTGGAATTCCCGGGATGTGTAAACACCGGGAAGGACCCCATGCCGATGCCTGGAATTCCCTGGGATGCTCCTGGGTTTGGGACGTAAACAGGACGTGCTGCTCGTGCTGGGTTGGTTGGTTTTGGGGTTTTTTTTTTTAATCCCCTATTTAGCATTTTTGTGACGGTCACGTTCCCACCTCCGTGACTGGAATATCTGGGAGAAACAGGAGGATTTTCCGTAATCAGCAAAACTTTAATTAAAAATTGTATCCTGGGCCTAAAACCCCACTTAAACCGGAGCTTTTTTTTGCACTTTTCCGGGAGTGGAAAAATGTCTTTAAAACGAGCCTGGAACGGCTTGAAAACGCCCACCAAGGAACCGCAGCCGTGTCCCCGCTGGAATTCCCAAGCACGGATTGTGTTGACCCACGGAGAGGAAGGGGTTGGACGAACGAAATAATTCCATGGATCGGGAAAACGGGGACCCTCGGGAGTTTTGCGGGAGCGCCGGAGGACCGGTCGCGCCTTCCCACGAGAATCAGGACGGGGCATTTCCCACAGCAGATCCAATCAATTATCCCTCTTCCCTAATAGCAGCTGGAAAAAAAACCCCAGGAATCGCCCCGGCATTTACGGGAACGAGGGCACGGAGACACCCCGGCGCATTCAATCCCTCTCCGAAAACCAATTAATTCAGCACC
The DNA here is from genome assembly GCA_013399875.1 of Gymnorhina tibicen. Taxonomy (NCBI): domain Eukaryota; kingdom Metazoa; phylum Chordata; class Aves; order Passeriformes; family Artamidae; genus Gymnorhina; species Gymnorhina tibicen. The sequence goes on along the minus strand of VXAZ01008424.1, from coordinate 78,903 downwards.
CGATGGTTTTTTTTTTCCTTAATGACCGCGCCGTTCCCGTTGGGAACCGCACGGCCGGGACGGGAGCGGGGCCGGCTCAGCATCACCTGCTTTCCTGGAAGAGGGCTTCCACCAAAAATTAGGATGCAAACAAACATGCAAAGCATGCCGGGGGTGGAGCCTGCCGGGGCAGTTTGTGGTCAGCTGTCCGTCCCCCCTGGGCTCCCGCGCTTCCGGAGCTGACGCCACTCCGGCCGTATAAAAGGTTTGGATCCGGAGGCTCCCGCCAGATCCTTTGGCTTCTCCGTCAGGCTCGCCAGGACCGGTGACCCGGTAAGTCCTCCTCGGCTTTATCGGGGAACCTTTATCAGGACATCTCGTGGAAAAGGGAGCTCGTTCCGGGCCGCGGGGAGAGCTTCGCTCCCGTGCTCCTCTTCCCGGATTTGTCCCGGAGTCGGGGGTTTTGGTTTGGAGTCTGCTCCGCCTGGAGGAGCTTGGGAAAAGTCACCTCCTCCGAAACGACCTCCTCTCCTCCCTCCTGTTCCTGCTCCGTCCCGGTTAATTTGTTCCTGCCTCGTTAAGGCTGGGGATGGAATAAATTAATGGATGCTGTGGAGGAGCTCCCGGGACTTCAAACGGGATGGGTGGGAAGAGGCTCTATCCAGGAGGAGGGAGCTGCAGGATTCCTGTGGGCAAAGCCAAGGGAGGAAACCAAGAGGAGGAAACGAGGTGGGAACGGGAGCTGGAGCCTCTGGGCCAACCCTTCCCCCGTGGAAGGACGAGTCCCATTAATGCTGGTGACGTCCCGGGATCCCGAGGATCTTCGGGATGGGAGAGTTGGGAATGTCCAGCCCGTGGAGACCTCAGATCCAGGATCTGCAGGGGCTCCAGGGAAGCTGGAGAGGGACTTTTCCTCAGGAACTGCAGGGACAGGACACGGGGGAAAGAATTTATACTAAAATATGGGAAATTCAGGTTGGACGTTGGGGAGAAACTGTGAGGGAGGCGAGGCCCCGGCTCAGGTTATTCCATGGATTCCCCATCCCTGGAAGAGTCCGAGGCCAGGGTGGACAGGTCTTGGAGCAACCTGGTCTGGTGGGAGTGGGTTGGAATGAGACGATCTTTGAGATCCCTCCCAGCCCAAACCATTCCATGATGGCTCCAATGGATAATGGATAATTGGGAATTCCCAGCACGGGGGACGTGCCCTGGTGGGCGCGAGGATCTGATAAGGAAGAGATAAGCCCTGGAACATCTGCTGGTGTGTCTGAGAGAAGAAGGGAATGAGGAATTCTCGCGTCACGGCCCCCACAAAGTTTAACTCCGGGCAATCCCGTGAAGTTCGGGATTCGTGGCTCGGGGGTCCCTAACAGGCTCCCAGTGGAGGCAGGGATCCCCCGGCAGCGTTAATTCCACAAACGCCCCGGGATTAGCCCAGACCGTGGTGCTCACGACACCAAACCATGGATTCCATCCCTCTAGGGGCCCTTCCCCAAAGAGTTGGACTCGAGGGCCCTTGTGGGTCCCTTCCCGCTCCAGAATCCAGAAATCCTGGGTGACTTTTCCTGACATCCCCTTCTCCTCAGCCGGACGCCGAGCGCGCCGAGACCTCGCCCGAGACCACAAACACCCCCTGACTTTGTTTCGGGTTTTCTTTTTTTTTTTTTTTTTTTTTTTTTTTTTTTTTTTCCCCTTTTTTTTTTTTTTTTTTCTTCTCCTCTCNGTCTCTTTCCCAGCTTTTTTTTCTCTCCCAGCTCCTCCCCCGGCGCCTCCCCCAGGATGTCCTACTACTACGAGCAGCGCAAGCAGCCCTGCGTGCTGCCTCCCGTCTGCCTGCAGAAGTGCTCCCCGCAGTGCGTCGAGGTCTGCCAGGCCCCCTGTGCCACCCAGTGCTCCTCCAGCTGTGCCCCGCAGTGCGTGGACGTGTGCCAGGCCCCCTGTGCCACCCAGTGCTCCTCCAGCTGCGCCCCGCAGTGCGTGGACGTCTGTGCCCCGCAGTGCGTGGACGTCTGCCCCACCCAGTGCCCCCAGCCCTGCGCCCCGCAGTGCGTGGACGTGTGCCCCACCCAGTGCCCCGAGCCCTGCGCCCCGCAGTGCGTGACCAAGTGCGTGGAGCAGTGCCAGGCCGAGGTCTGCACCGCCAAGTGCGTGGAGTCGTGCGAGACCGTGTGCCTGGAGCCCGCCTGCTCCCGGCCCTGCTGATCCCGGGAACGGAAAAACCACGCGGCGCAGACCCCATCGGCCTCCCCTGATGGTCCCGCGCTTTCCTTCCTCTTGGAAAATGTTCTCCCCGTCTTGAGTGCTCCCCGCGTTTTCGCTTCCGACCCCGCCGTGCCAGCGCTTTTCCTCGGGCGTTCCCGGCGCTTTGGGAATCTCGGGAAGTGCTGTCGGCAGCTGGTGGCGGAAGACGTCGACGCTTTTCCTCTTCCCTCCTCCTCCTCCTCCCGTCTCTTCCCAGTCTCGTAAATTCCCCGTGCAGCAATAAAAATCGGCCATCGATGGCACCGGGGGCCTTTTGTCTTTTTTTTCTCCCCGCTTCCGCGCCTCCCAGTCCCGAAGTGTCTCCCTGAAATCCCGTTTTCAAAAGTGGCTGGGGAGGGCTTTGTGCCCGGAGCAAAACGGGTTTTTTGGCGCGGAGAAATTCCGGAAGGGAATCGCAGTCCGGGTCAATCCTTTCCTGAGAGATCCTTGGAAACACTGATAGAACTTTGATTTTCGGACAGAGTTTCGGTGTTCGCAGCTTGGGGTTTTGGAGGCAAAGCTTTAGAAACCGTTGGAAGGCGAATTCAAGTGGAAGAAAGCCTTAAATTAATAAAGAAGGAATTGATAATTAATAAAGAAGGAAAGCACGGTAACATTTTAAATTAATATAAAAACGCCTTTATCTGGGACACGTTTGAGGCTGAAGGCGACCCCGTTGTCTGCAGGGAGTTAAACCCCTGAAAAACCCCCCCAGATTTCGGCGATAAAGCTCCCGAGCTGCGCCCGCGGCTTTCCTCACCCCCGGCTCCGCGCCTTTTCCACGTCTGGGAATGCTGCAATTGCTCCCCACCTACCCCCTCATTACGGGAAGGGCGGGGAATGCCTAATCCGGAGAAGAAAAGAGGGATATTTACAGAGGGATATTTACACTCGGGTGCGTGCCAGGGCTGTTTCCAAATCGCCTTTTTAATGGGCGGGTGGGGAAGTGAGGAGCAGGTTCCTCTTTGTGCCCCCCGATGTCGACACCGGGAGGTGACGCCCTCAGACGGGGACGGCCCCTGAGCTCACCCCGCAAAGCAGGGGGCAGAAATTCCCGGGAAAACCCTGCGGGGAAATGAGGGATTTGCGCCTCGGATCCCTCCCGAGGAACCCGAACCTTCGGGGATCCGAGCTCTGCCTCGGGAGTGGCTCGGAGACGCCACTTTTGGGGCATCTCGGGGTGGGGGGGCGCACGGGAAAGGTTTTGGGAATCGGGGCAGGCGGCCCCGCACTCGGAGCAGGTATTCCCAGGAGAATGGGTGTGGAGAGGGGGAATGGGGATGTGGAAATGAGGAATTTGCACCTCGAATTCCTCCCGAGGAAAACCCCAAACCTTCGGGGATCCAAGCTCTGGGATGCCACTTCCGTGACATCTCGGGGGCACGGAAGAGGTTTCAATCAGGAATCAGGGAAAAGGTTTCAGTCAGGAATCATGGAAGAGGTTTCAATCAGGAATCAGGGAAAAGGTTTCAATCAGGAATCAGGGAAGAGGTTTCAATCGGGAATCAGGGAAAAGGTTTCAATCGGGAATCAGGGAAAAGGTTTCAATCAAGAATCAGGGAAAAGGTTCCAATCGGGAATCAGGGAAAAGGTTTCAATCAGGAATCAGGGAAGAGGTTTCAATCAGGAATCAGGGAAAAGGTTTCAATCAGGAATCAGGGAAGAGGTTTAAATCGGGAATCAGGGAAGAGGTTTAAATCGGGAATCAGGGAAAAGGTTTCAATCGGGAATCATGGAAAAGGTTTCAATCAAGAATCAGGGAAAAGGTTCCAATCGGGAATCAGGGAAGAGGTTTCAATCCGGAATCAGGGAAAAGGTTTCAATCGGGAATCAGGGAAAAGGTTTCAATCGGGAATCAACGTGGAGCTCCTCCCATCCACCTGATTTTGGAGCACCTTCATCCCGATCCACGACCTGTGTCGGTCACCGGAATTCCCCCTGCTCTCCCCGGGATCAGGGGTTACGGGAGCGCCTGGAAAAGCCGGAGGAAGCGGCCGGAGGGACCTGTTGTGCTCCCGCCGCTTCCCGTGCCGGTAGGAAAAGGCGCTGACGCACGGCTCTCCTATGCAGCTGTGGTCAGCGCCGGGAATTGCTGGGATTCCCGGGATATTTGCAATGAATCAGGGATATCTCATCAGGGTCGGGGCGGAGGAGCCTGGAAAATCGGGGGCTGATGGGGATGATCCAGCACCAAGAGCCGGATAACGATGGAGACACACGAGGGTTGTTGGGAAGAGAAGCCAGGGGTTTTTGGGGAAAACAGGCAGGGATTTTTGGGAAAAACAGGCAGGGATTTTCGGGAAGAACCACCAGGGGTTTTTGGGAAGAGCCACCAGGGATTTTTGGGAACAACACCCTGTGGAAAGAGCAGGATGTGGCCGGAGAAGGGGACACACAGCGTTCAGGTCTGGGTGACAAAGGTTGGACTCAATGACCTTGGAGGTCTTTTCCAACCTCAGCAATCCCAGGATTCTGGAATTTTCTGGGTTTCTCCACATATTCCACATTCCTGAAGGGGACGGGGCTGTAATTCCCAAAGCTGTGACCCCACAGGGCCTTTTTCTCTGTTCCTTCCTTGGAAAAATTCCCAGGGGATCCAAATTTTCCTGCAACACGGATCCATCCCCATGGGAAAAAAAAAGGGAATTCTGCCACAGCTTCAAACCCAGAGCCGGTAAAAAAAGGGAGTGAAACCCATGGAAAATGAAGTTGTTCAGTGAAAAGCCGCAGGAAAGCGGAAGGAAAAATCAGGGGAGACTTGGGTAAAGTGCAAGGAAAAATCGGGGAAAAAGCTTCCCCATTTCTTGGGAAAACAAAGTGTTCCGTTCCCCGTTTTTTTTTTGGGAAGGGAATTAGAGAGGGGGGACAACAGCAAAATCCAGAAGCACGGGGCTTCCAAACTCGGACCCCAGGTGCTGGGAGAGATTCCCAATCCCACCCGGATTTCCGGCCAGGCCATAATTATCCCTAAAATTTATTCCCGAGCGGGCGTGAGCGGTTCCCTGCGGGATCTCTGCCCGGGGACGGGGGACGAGGGGAATTATCAATAAATCACCCCGCGACGAGCAGCCAAAAAAAACACCACCCAGTCCCCCGCTCCCGGGAGAGGAGGGGATCCCTCCCTCCCAGACTTTGACTGAGGTCCAGGAGGTGGGAAGCGGAGCCGGTTCCGGTTGGGAAAGATCCTGGTCACCGGGTTTAATCCGGAGTCATCGCAGTGGGGTATAAAAGCCTCTCCTTCGGGAAGGCTCCGCACCCGCAGCGGCTCCTCCTTCCCGCCCTCCCTCGAGCAGGACGCGCCAGGTGAGTCCTTCCTTCCTTCCCTGCCCGGGCGAGGGATTTTTGGCGCTGGGAAAAACGGGATTTTTCCCCGGTTTGCTTTCCCGGTCTCGAGCTGTCTCCCCAAAAAACTCCGCCTGCGCCCGGGTGGAAAACCGCGTCGCGGAATTCCGGCGGTTCCTGAGGCTCCCAGCCCGGTGTTCCGGGACTCTCCGGAGCAGAACCCCTCGGTAATTTTTCCCGAACTGATAAGGATCCCGTGGATAACCGAAGGCTGGCATCCAAGGGCGCAGCCTCCTGGATTCCCGGGGATCCCAGCTCTGTTTCCTCGGGTCAAATCCTCAGCCCGCCCGAATTTCACGGCCCCGGATGCGGCTCCTGCTCTGGGGGTCTCGAGGAGCTGGGCAGGGACGGGGCGGTTCCAAAAATTGTTATCAAATATTGGGATTGGTATCAAACACTGGGATTGGTATCAAATATTGGGATTGTTATCAAACATTGGGATTGTTATCAAAGGATTTTTCCCCGTCGAAACTCCCAGTCCTGAGATTTTTTTCCCCAGTTTTCCGCCCCTCTTTGTCTGCTTTTCTTCGAGCTTCTCCTTGAGCTCAACTTCCCTCCAAATCTGCCTTTTTTCCCCCTAGCTTTTGAAAGTCGAAATTCCCAGGAAAACGAGAGCAGAGGGAAGGAAGGAAAAACCCCCTGGCGCTGTTCGTCTTCTCCTCAGCTCCGCAGCCCTTTCCTGGCTTTGTTGGGCTGGGTCTAACCGGCCTCTGATCCTCGTTTCAGGCGCAGTCATTCCCTGATCCCTCACGGAGCGGCCGATCCCGCAGGGAATGGGGATGGGATCCAAAAAATAAAAATACAAAAAAAAACCCAAAATCGGGACTGGACTGCGGCGTCCTCGGGGACTTAACCCCGGGATCTGCCTGGTTTGGGTCCGGGATTAAGCTCAGGGTTGACCCCTTTGCTTTTGGGTCGATCTCAAAGCCCGAACCCTCCACGCCCCGAAACCGGGGCCAGGCTTAAAAAAAATCACCCAATTCTCCTTTCCCCCCATCCCGTTTTTTTTGCTTCCAGGCTCTCCCAGGATGTCGCAGCAGCAGAAGCAGCAGCAGCAGCTGCCCCCGCAGTGCCAGGAGAAGTGCGGGGCCCTCTCCAAGGGGGTGCAGCAGAGCCCGGCCCCCAAAGGCCAGGCCAAGGGGGCCACCAAGAGCCTCCCCCCGCAGCAGCAGCAGCAGCAGCAGCAGTGCTCCAAGCAGTGCTCCAAGCAGAAATAAAACCTCCTCGATGCCCATCCCGAATCCCAAACGCCGCTTTTTTCCCCACCCCACACCTCTCCCGGGAAATCTGCCGCCGCCCGCTTTGCTTGCAACCGGGAAATCACCTCGCGACGAGACGCGATTAATTAATTTTAAACAATAAAGGAACGGCGGGGCCGCTTTAATTCCGAATTTAGTTTGGGATGTGGCGCAATAAAAGGATGGAATGACCCCCGTGGCTGCTTCCCGGCGGTTTTGTCGTCGCTTTATCCCCGTCTTTCCTTCTCTTTCTCTTTTATTTTCCCCCCTACCCCCAAAAAAACCCCCCAGTTTTAGGCACACACAAACACCAGGCAAGGCCCGTCCGTGGATTTAGAGGCTGGGTGGTAGCTGGGAGGAAAAGAGCCTTTGGAATTTTGTGGCGTTGGGCAAGAAGCTTTTTCTTGCTCGGGAGAAGCCGTTAAAAAAAAAAAAAATCTCCACAACCCGGAATAAAAA
>VXAZ01008424.1:53636-68021 GCA_013399875.1 Gymnorhina tibicen | reverse complement strand
AAAAAAAAAAAAAAAAAAGAATATAAATGTGGGAACAACGGGATGTTTGAAACGGATAAACCCGAAATAATTCACGCGGGTTTGCCCCCGGATTTCCAGCTTTTCCTTGGAATTCAGAACGCCGGGGGAGGTTCCGGCGAGCCGAGGGTTAAATTCGCAGGAGACGGCTCCTCCTCTCGCTCCGGTCTCACCCCGACTCCGGCGACAACGCCAAGGAATTCGGTGAGCCCGGCTCGGTCCTCGGAGCGAATTATCCGGGGTGGGGCGGCCCCGAGCTCGGGGATTGTGCCCGGTGACCTCTGTCCCCTCCCCGGGGCCACCGCGCGTCCCCGCGACAATTTGGGAACGGTTCCGCGGCTCACTCGGACTCCGGGAATTCCTGCGCTTGCCGCTTTTCTTGTCCAAAACCCCAGGGGCAGGAATGAAAGGTGAGAATTCCAGGGGCGGGGTGGGAAGGGGCGTCCTGAGCTCCTCCCCAGGCAGAGAGAGAGGGAAATCCCTTCTCCCTTCCCCGGGTGGCTCCCAGCTCCTCTCAAAGCCAATTCCCTCCTCTCTTCCTCGCCCTCCAGGTCGGGATCGCTCCTCTCTTCCCATTTATTTTTGTACATCTGATAAGACCTTAATTAATTAATTAATAACGTGCTCCTGACATGGATGAGGCGGCACAATGGGGGGATATTTTCATCCCTGCAGCTCCCAAATCTGCCTTTTCCCAAAGAATTCCTGGATGAAACGGGAAGTTTTAGCGGTATTTTTAGGTCATAAACAGCGGAATCCCAGGAAAATCGATTTGGCAGGAGAGGATTTGGGGTCCTTCCCTGGAGGGAGGAGACTCGTCCCTAAACCAACGGAATTCCATCTGATCCGTGCCTCGGGAAGGGTCTAATTTAGGACTTAATTGCCCTCAGATTTAGCCTCGGTCCTAATTTGCCTTCCAGAGCCATTTCCAGGCTGCCCCAACGCCCACAAATTCCCTCCTTTCCAGGAACCCTCTGCCTATCCCAGGGCACCAAATCCAACCCTTCCTGAAAGGCTGCAGAGCCGAGGAGCAGAATCCCAAACCTCGCTGAGGAACCTCGGGATTCCCAATCCCGAACCTCCGCGAGGAACCTCGGGATTCCCAATCCCAAACCTCCCCGAGGAATCTCAGGGTTCTAAATCCCAAACCTCCCCGAGGAATCTCAGGGTTCTAAATCCCAAACCTCCCTGAGGAATCTCAGGATTCCCAATCCCAAACCTCCCCGAGGAATCTCAGAATCCCCAGTCCCAAACTCCCCCGAGGAACCTCGGGATTCTCAATCCCAAACCTCCCCGAGGAATCTCAGAATCCCCAGTCCCAAACTCCCCCGAGGAACCTCGGGATTCCCAATCCCAAACCTCCCAGAGGAACCTCAGGATTCCCAATCCCAAACCTCCCCGAGGAATCTCAGGGTTCTAAATCCCAAACCTCCCTGAGGAATCTCAGGATTCCCAATCCCAAACCTCCCCGAGGAACCTCGGGATTCCCAATCCCAAACCTCCCAGAGGAACCCCCCGGGGTCCCCGGACTCACCCAGCCGGTGCCGAGGGAGCAGCGGGAGCCGAGCGGATGCCGGAGCAGGGAGATTTGGGAACTTTTATAGGGTTTCAAAGCCCTGCCTTCTGGGAATGAGTCCTCCTGGCTGATGAGCTCATCCTTTCACAACCGCTCCTGCCCGGCCGGGTTTTACACGTAGGCACTTTCCTGAGAGGGTTCCGAGTTTATTCCCCTGACTAATCCCATTTAACCGTGGAATTTCTCCCCGGATAAAGGTCAGACCCTCAGGTGCACGGATTTGGTGAAGACCCCGTCGGGGTTTGGGGTCTCGGCGCGGTTTGGGTCCCGCCTCAACCCATCCAGGAGTTGTTCCACAGCTAAAAAACCCAACCCTGATGTCCGTAATTCTGGGGATTTATTGGGAATTTGGGAGAGGGAGGGATGATTTGTGCTTCTCTCCCCGGCTCTTCATCAACGAATCCTCTAAAAGCGGCTTTATTGGGGTTGTAAAAACCAGGGATGGGTTTTCCTGGGAAGCACTTCATGGATTTCCTTCAGCTTTCATTTCGGCTTGGAACCACCGGGAGGAATTTCCTGGAAGCTCCGGGAATTTCCTCCTGGGAATGGTGGTCAGGGGCCACCCAGGGAGGTTTGGAGTCGCCATCCCTGGAGGTGTCCAGGGAATTCCTTGGACACTCCTCGGGGCTCTGGGCTGGCTGGAAAGGTGTTGATCCATCGAAAGTTGGACTCGATGGCCTTGGAAGCCTTTTCCAACCTCAGTAATCCTGGAATTCTCCGGATAAATCTCATTTTCCATGGGGGTTCAGCTCCCACCCCTCCAACAAACGTGACGGAGCAGGGAACCGAGGTTATCTCCAGGGATTTTTAACAATATCCAAGGTTTTTCCCACCCAAGCGGAATTTGGGAGCCGGCCCCACGGAATTCCAGAACGGAATTTGAACAGGCGCTTTGACCCGGGATGTGAAACGAAGGGAACTCCGTGCCGCTCGGGGTGCGTTCCCTAAGGATCATCCCGAGGGAGGAAAAAATAAAAACCAAACCCCATTTACGGAGCGGAAAACCCTCGGAAATCCAATCCCAGCCCCCCCCCCAAATCTCCCGGAGCCATCGGGACGCGGCTCCGGAGCTGCGAGGGGAGGGCGACTTCCCGCCCCGGAGACGCCGTGTCCCACCCGGGCGGGAATTTCGTCACCTTTGGTCATCCCGGGCCTCTCCCTGGGCCCGTCTCCGGCGGCTTTCCCGGAGCGGCCCTTATCAGCCCCGAGATCCCGATCGCTTCCAACAGGCCGAGCCGGTCCCGCGTCGCCTCCTGGAATTCCTGGGCAGCGCGTGGAAGCTGCTGCTCCCGGTGCGCGGGGCGGCTTCGTCTTCCCCCCCGTAATCCTCTTGGGACTCCCGGAATTCCGGAACTTTCTCCCCTCCGCGCCGTTCCTGTTTTTCCCCTTCCCCAACCCCCCGGGTCCTGCCTTGCCCCGTTCCCGTCCGGGATAGGCTCGGTTTTAGTTCCCAGCTTTGGGAATACCCCGGCCCGAGCCCAAGCCCTGAGTCAGGCCTTCCCGGCTGCTCCGCTGGTGCCGGCTCCGGCGGGAGCCGCGCTGGAGGCTGGAATTAGGGCGCTTCCCAGACCTGCCCGGCTGCTTTCGAGGCAGCCTCGCGGTTGTCAGGGCATGGGAACCGAGATAAGCTCCTGGAATTCTGCCCATCCCGTGGGGAGATGTAGGGAAGGAGGTCAGGGTCGTTAAAAATCCCGGGATCGGCGCTGCCCCCAGCCCCGGAGGTGTCCGAGGAAAGGTTGGATGGGGCTCGGAGCACCCTGGGGTGGTGGGAATTGTCCCTGGCCACGGCGGAGGGGGTTGGAATGGGATGGTCTGGAGGGTTCTTCCCGACCCAAACCTTCCCGTGATTCTCTGATTTTCTCTGATTCTCTGATTTTATTATTCCATGATTTTATGCTTCCGTTACTGCACGATTCCGCGATTCCCCGATCCTCCGATTCCACGATTTTCTGGTTCTCTGATTCCGTTATTCCATCATTTTGTGATTCTGTGATCCTCTCATTCCATGATTTTGTGATTCCATGATTCCGTGACTTTATGATTCCACGATTCCATGACTTTATGATTCCACGATTCTCTATGATCCCATGATTTTCTGGCTCTCTAATCCCATGATTTAACGATTCCACGCTTCTCTAATCCCACGATTTTCTGATTCCCCGATTCTCCGCGATCCCGTGATTCTCTGATCCCACGCTTTTATGATTCCCTGATCCCGGATTTCAGCCCAGCCAGGCCAGAGCAGCTGAGCTTGGGAGCAGACCGGGAATTCCGTCACCTCCAGCCTTCCACCCGAATTTCTGCGCAATATTCCCAGGGGGATTCTCCTTCTCCAGGTCGGGAGCTCGGCGCTGCCCATCCCCGAGAGCCCCAGAGAGGGACAGGACCCCACTTGGGACACTTTTATTTCAGTGATTCCAGAGGATTTCTGGAATGTTTCGGTGCCAAATTCAAACCCCGGACTCGCAGCACCCGGGGGTTAAAGACAAACACTTCCCACAGCCGGGAGGGAGAGATGTAAACCCAATCCTAAACCTAATCCTAAACCTAATCCTAAACCTAATCCCAACCCTAAACCCTGTCCGGAGATCAGGAGGGGCGGCCCGACCTTAACCTGGTTTGGATCCAGTCTGGAAAAACTCCGGAGTTCACCGGGGCAGCAACATCAGCACAAAAATCGTGGATATTCCCTCATTCCCGGCCTTGAACGGGTGGATATTGCCCAAACAGGCTCCGGAGACAGCCCTTGGAAAGGGAGGGAACATTTTTCCCGGAGGAGAGGTGGAATTGCTTTTCCCGTCCCCGGGAATTGCACAAAATCTATTTTTAGCGGCGCGGCGAAATCCGCCGGAGCGAAACCCCGGGGAGAGCGACGGGAGAAACGTGAGGGAACGGAGGGAACGCGGAGCTCCCGTCCCACCCCAGATCCCGCTGATTCCAGGGATCGCGGCACCGCCGGGGAAGAAAATTGCCGGCCCCGGCCCGGCGTTCCTGGACGGGAATTGCTGCTCCGGATCCCACAAATCCCGAGCTTTATCAGGGACCTCTTCCAGGTGCCGAGGTGGATTCCCGGCAGTTATTCCAGCAGCTCCAAGCGGGAGTGGGCAGCTGGGTCTGGGATATCGTGGAAGGGGGTCTCGACGTCCCCAAAGATCTTGGAGCTTTTTTCCTTCACTCCGCCAAAAAAAATGGATCAGATTTTTTTGGGAAGCGAGGAGCCCTCCCTCAGGACCCCACGGGTGCTCCTTGACCTTTTTGCCACCCAGGATTTGGGGATTTTTGTGCAGGGATCAGATTTTTTGGGAAGCGAGGAGCCCTCCCTCAGGACCCCACGGGTGCTCCTTGACCTTTTTGCCACCCAGGATTTGGGGATTTTTGTGCAGGGATCAGATATTTTTGGGGAAGTGAGGAGCCTTCACCTCAGGACCCCACGGGTGCTCCTTGAGGTTTTTTCCACCCGGGATTTGGGGATTTTTGTGCAGGGATCAGATTTTTTTGGGGAAGCAAGGAGCCCTCCCTCAGGACCCCACGGATTCTCCCTGTTTTTCCCCCCCGGGATCCGGGACCTTTGCTCACGGAGGGAAGGCTCCCCGGGAACCTCTGCCCCGCTGGATTTCAGGCCCCGCCGTGACTCAGGAGCGGCCGGACCGGCCCGGCCTCGCCCGGGGCTCTCCGGGAGGGTTTGGTCCGCGCCCATCTCGTTCCCCATCATTGTGTCCGTCACCGCTCCGGGCTGGACATCGGCGTGAACTCATCTCACGAGACAAAAGGCTTAATTAGCACCTGCTGGATGGCTTAATTAGCACGTACGGGATCTCCCAGTATCGGTCTGGGGCCGTCCTGCAGACTCCCGGGGCCTTTGTGGCTTCCCTGGAAGTGTCCAAGGCAAGGCTGGACCGGGCTTGGAGCCACCTGGGATGGGGGAACGTGTCCCTGCCCACGGGTTGGGGCTGGGGCAGCTTCAAGGCTCCTTCCGACCCGAGCCATCCCAAATCCCGAACCATCCCACGGTCCCAAACTGTTCCATGATCCCAAACCATCCCACGGTCCCCGAACCATCCCATGACCCCAAACCGTTCCATGACCCCAAACTGTTCCACGATCCCAAACCATCCCACGATCCCAAACTGTTCCACGATCCCAAACCATCCCATGGTCCCCGAACCATCCCACAATCCCAAACCATTCCATGATCCCAAACTGTCCCACAATCCCAAACCATTCCACGACGCTGAACCATCCCACCACTCTGAACCATCCCACGATTCCCGGGGCGGGGAGCGGAGGGCAGGGACCAAAGGAAACGTGAGAGGACAAGCAGGGACCTCGCTCCAGACGCTCTAATTTGCAATTAAAGAGATGCAAACGAGCTGCAGACAACGAAAACTTCGCTCATTACGAGTCCGGCTGAGGAGCAAATTCCCGATTCGGGCGATTTTACAGCGCTCAGGGCAAAACGGGAATGAAACTCCTCACCCCGGTCCCTCTTTCTTCACCCTAAAAGGGTTTTATTACTTAATTAACTCTTGGTTTCTCTAATTAGGAGCTCTTTGTTCTGGGCCAGGCTCGGGGGAGGTTAAGTCTGGCTTTAGGCTTGGAATAACCCCGGTGACTTCTCCAAGCTCAGCTTTTTGTGGGGTTCCGGCGCCCCTTTCCCGGCCCCCATCCACCAGCTCCGGGAGCGCCCGGGTGTTTTTCCCTGATTTCAGACGGCACAACTCCCCGTTTTTAAGGGTTTTCTGCGTTGGCCACACCCGAAACGCGGGATTTTGGTGTTGTCCGGGTGTTTTCCAGATGTCCTGCGCGACCTCCACGGCCTCAGCCCCGCCAGGAACAACCACAGGAACAAAGCAGGCAGAAAATCCTCATAAAAATCCCAATTCGGAGCCTGAATCCGCTTTTTTTTTTTTTTTTTTTTTTGAGGAAAAACAACCCGCTTTATTCCAAATCCAAGAGGTTCCCCGAGAACCTCCCCTTGGTACCAGGAGCACCGAAAAAAATGGGATTTTATCCTTTTCCAAGAGGTCAGGGAAGGCTGAACTCTGTCCCCGTGTCCCAATTCCTCTCCTTGGGTGACCCCAAGGCTGCTCCACTTTCCACCAGGTCCTGGAAAAAAAAAAAAACCTGGGAAAGGCTGAACTCCAAGGAGCTCGTTCCCGAGCTCCGGAGGGGGAATGAAGCAACTGGGAACGGGGCTCTTTGATGGGACGGCCGCTGGAAAAGTCGTGGGGTTTGAGTGAGGCAACCAGAGCCCTGCAGGGGAAATCAGGAATTAATTTAGGCCGGGAATTAGCAGAGGTTTTTTAAGGAGCCGAGAAGAAATCAGGAATTAATTTAGGCCGGGAATTAACAGAGGTTTTTTAAGGAGCAGAGAAGAAATCAGGAATTAATTCAGGCCGGGAATTAGGAGGAGGTTTTCAAGGAGCAGCCCAGGAGGACTCAGGAACGGGCTGGGAAATCCGAAAATGGGACACAGACCACGGAGCANCAGAGGCTTTTTAAGGAGCCGAGTAGAAATCAGGAATTAATTTAGGCCGGGAATTAGGAGGAGGTTTTCAAGAAGAGAAGAAATTGGGACTAGATTTAGGCCAGGAATTAGCAGAGGTTTTTTAAGGAGCAGAGAAGAAATCAGGAATTAATTTAGGTCGGGAATTAGGAGGAGGTTTTCAAGGAGCAGCCCAGGAGGACTCAGGAACGGGCTGGGAAATCCGAAAATGGGACACAAACCACGGAGCAAGCTTTGGGATGAGTCTGGGGGATTTATGGGGGCGGTTTTATAGCAGAGTCCCAGACCTGACTCAGCCCCGTGAGTCTCCTGGGAGCCGGGAAACTCAGCCAGGCACGGGAGTTTTATGGGAATTGTCCGGATCCTGGGAAGCTCAGGAATCATGGGATTATGGAATGGTTGGGGTTGGAAGGGATCTTAAAAATCATCTCATTCCAACCCCTTCCGCTGTCCCAGGCGGCTCCAGGCCGACCTGGGACCCTCCCAGGGATGGGGAATCCATGGAATAACTTGGGCCAGGCCCTCGGGGAACAATTCCCTCCCAAAATCCCACCCAACATTCCCCCTCTGTCACCCTGGCCCCATTCCCTCCAGTTACGGAGGAAAAGTCCCTCTCCAACCTCCCCGGAGCCCCTGCAGATCCTGGGAGGACAGGCGGAACATTCCCAGCTTCTCCAGCGGCGGGAACAGGATCCCGATCTCCCAGGATCCCTCCCCGATCCCCTGGGAATGCTCTTCCTGACATCCCCAGGACCCCCCCACGCCCGGGACAGGTCAGGGATGGGTTTTGCCCACGAGGACACCCCCGGGTCCTTCTCCGGGGAGCTGGATCCCACCAGGACCCCCGAGTCCTTCTCCAGGGAGCTGGATCCCACCAGGACAACCCCGGGTCCTTCTCCGGGGAGCTGGATCCCACCAGGACACCCCGGGTCCTTCTCTGGGGAGCTGGATCCCACCAGGACACCCCCGGGGAGCTGGATCCCACCAGGACACCCCGGGTCCTTCTCCAGGGAGCTGGATCCCACCAGGACTCCCGGGTCCTTCTCCGGGGAGCTGGATCCCACCAGGACACCCCCGGATCCTTCTCCAGGGAGTTGGATCCCACCAGGACACCCCCGGGGAGCTGGATCCCACCAGGACACTCCCAGCCCGCGCCGGTGCCTCGGGCTCTTCCCGGATCCCGTGGCAAAAAACAAAGGGGGTTGGGCTGAGCCAAAGCCAAAATTTAAACTTTTCCTGGAGAGGGAGGGAGAGAGAGAGGGAGAGAGGGAGGATCCAAAGGGATTTTCCAGAGCCAGGAGCCGCTTGAGCGGGCCAATGCTGCGCTCTGGTGGCTGGGGACACTCGGGGCTGTTGGGGACACTCGGGGCTTTTGGGGACACTTGGTCCCGTGTCCCCTCATGGAAAGAGGGACACGGAGGGGCTGGAGAATGTCCAGACCTGGGAAAGGAGCTGGAGCAGCAGGAGAAGGGAATGGAGAATCCTGAGGGGGCTGGGGGGGCTCAGCCAGGAGAAAAGGGGGATCCAGGGGGAATTTTGGGCTCTTCCAGGGGGGGATTTGGGATCTGATCCCAGGGAACAGGGCCGGGACGAGAGGGAACGGCCCCGAGCTGTGCCAGGGGAGGCTGAGGGTGGATATTTGGGAAAATCCCTGCTGGAAAGGGCGGCCGGGCCTTGGAAGGGGCTGCCCGGGGAGGGTCGGAGTGGCCATTCCTGGAGGTGTCCAAGGGATCCTTGGACACTGGTCCGGGTGACCGGGGCGGGGACCGGGCACAGCTCGGACTCGATGCTCCCGGAATTCTTTCCCAACCTCAGGGATTTCGGGAATCCTGCCCTTTTTCATCCCACCTGGGAGCCGCCGCCCGGTGAAGGCGGAGGAGGGAGGGAGGCCGAGCAAACCCCGGGAGGAGGAGCCGGGTGGGACCTCGGGGATTCTCCACCCTCCCTCTGACGAGGCAGGAGGCTCCGGAGGATGAGCCGAGGCCCCGGGAATGCGGAGCTCCTTCCCCGCTCCAAAAATAGAAACTCTGGCAGAGGAACAAAAAGGAGAGAGAAGGATTTAAAAAAAGAAAAAGAAAAAAAAAGGTGAATTTTCAAGGTAAATCAGCCCCGCTCCGTGAATTCCTCCCTGGGAAGCTCCTTCCAGTGCCTTGGCCACCCTTTCCGGGTGGGAATCCCTGCTGGTGTCCCCCACCCTGCCGCCGTCCAGACCTGGATAAAAGTAATATTAATAATACATAAATAACAATATATAATATAATATATAATAATAGGTATTTATATCTATATATAAATTTATATAAATAAAAATATATTTACATATAAATATATATAAATTATCTATATTTTATAAATATAGATACAGAAAACATGTATTTATATAAATACAGACATAATTTATATTTATATAAACGTAAAACGCTCGTTTTGGTCGAAGGGAGGTTGGCACCTCCAGCAGCTGGAGCTGAAATTCCACGCGGGAATTGCGGCTTCGGATCAAAGGAACGATTCCTGCGGGACAGAAGCCACAACAAAGGCACGTTCCTGTGGTTCAGGTGGGGCCGAACACTCAGAGCCGACCGGGAACGGCCTGGATTCGTTCCTGCTTGGAGAATTCCATGGAAAGGGGAGGATTTCGCCCCTCTCTGCTTCTTCCCCCGCCACGCGCGGGGCACAATCACCCAGGAGCTCCCAAACTTCCCGGTTCGTTTTCGTGTCCGGATTATTCGGGGCCCTTTCTCCCGCCCACAAAAACCACCCAGGGCGGGGCCGTTTCTCGAGAAACCACATTTTTTAATTAAAAAACAAATTAAAACACTCGGGCCCCGCCCTTCCCACCTCCCCGAGGGTTCGGGCTCCGTGTTGGTGTCACCGGGGCCGGGCGTTGTTTTGTCCCGGTCCCTCTCAGCCCTGCTGAGACAAACTGAGGGACAAACTGTCCCTTTTTTGGGGTCATTTCGTGTCTGGGTGAACGCCGTGAAGGCGCCGAGCAGATCTTGAGTGACTTAAAAAAAAAAAAAAATTTTCACCTCCCGGTTCGACGAGGATTTTTTTTTCTCTTATCTGCGCGAGATAAGAACGGGATGAGCGGGGAAGTCACGCGGGGCTGCAGGAAGTTTGTCAGCTCCCGGCGCTTTTTTGGTCACCGCCGTCTCCGGGTGTCCCCACGCGGGTCCCGAGGTTGTCACCCGCCCCCGGAGCAGCGGGAACGCGGCACCCGGTGACTCTCAGGTGACCGGGACAGGTGAGGGTGGCGGCCCTTGCGCAACCGGCCCGGCCGTCACCCGAAAAAAAACCAAAACTCCCTCCGAAAAAAAAAATCACGCGGGGCTTCCTCGCCGATCCCACTCCTCGCCTCGCGCGGATTCGGGGAAAAAAAATCCGAACCGGGAGATGAAATTTTTTTTTTTAAGTCTCTCAAGACCTGCTCGGCGCTTTCACGGCGTTCACCCAGACACGAAATGACCCCAAAAAAGGGACAGTTTGTCCCTCAGTTTGTCTCAGCAGGGCTGAGAGGGACCGGGACAAAACAACGCCCGGCCCTGGTGACACCAACACGGAGCCCGAACCCTCGGGGAGGCGGGAGGGGCGGGGCCCGAGTGTTTTTAATTTAATTTAATTGGGGTTTTTTTTTGATTAAAAAATGTGGTTTCTTGTGAAGTCGCAGGAACGGCCCCGCCCTGGGTGGTTTTTGTGGGCGGGAGAAAGGGCCCCGAATAATCCGGACACGAAAACGAACCGGGAAGTTTGGGAGCTCCTGGGTGATTGTGCCCCGCGCGTGGCGGGGGAAGAAGCAGAGAGGGCGAAACGCTCCTTTAATTACGGAATTCTCCACCAGGAACGAATCCGGGAGCGAACCCAGACCCTTCCTGGCGTGGGGACAATTTCCTCCTGCCGACCCCAAGGAGAGCTGAGAGCGACCAGGACAAAACAAATGTCCGGCCCCGGTGACACCAACCCTGAGCTGGAACCTCAGGGCGGGGAGAGAACCGGAGTTTTTCGTTAAAAAAATGAAGATTTTGGTGGGTGACGAGCTGCACCCATCCAAGGGGGGATTTGTTCCCCTGTTTTCCCTCAGCGGATCGAAATCCCCGCCCGGAACTTGGCCAAAAACCCCCCAAAATCCGGGCGTGGGGTGAGGGGTGGACGAGAGGCAACCCCGGAGCTGGAGAAGCCTGTGGGAAACCCGTCCCAAATCCAGCAGCGCCACAAATAATCGGCACAACCCCATCCCGTTTCCGAGGAGGGATCCGGGGCGGTTTCGGGAAAAAACCAACGGCTCGTTTTGGGGTGGGATTGGCGGTTTCCAGGGAGAACATTCCCTGCCGGAAGGGACGGTGGGAGCGACTTTTCCACCAGCAGCTGGGGCGACAGGAAAAGGGGGAACGGGTTAGAAGTGAAAGAGGGGAAACTGAGGCTGGATTCGGGAAGGAATCGCTCCCTGTGAAAAAACTCCTGGAAAAGGGTGGAAAAAAAACCCCTGGAAAGCCATTCCTACGCATCCAAGGGTTCAGCTCCCAAAAACAGCCCGAGGCTGGGGCTGCTGCTCCGAATGCCACCGAGGCTCCCCGTGCCGGGCGGGATTGATTATCCCGAGGTAATTACGCGGGCTCTGGGAAGCTGACAGGGAACCACTCATTGTCAGGGATGAGTCGGCGGCTGCGACTCACCCCGGGAGGGCCGGGAGTTAATGGGGCCCCGGCGGCTCCCAGGCACCTCCGGCGGCCCTATAAAAGCTCTCCGGGAGCCGGGACGCGCTGGTCACCTCTGGAAGCTCTTCCCACCCCCCCGGGAGCTGGGTGAGTCCGGTTCCTGAGCCTCTGGAGATGCCGGGGTGGACGGGGAATTAGGAGGGAAATTCTTTGCTCTGAGAGTGGAGATGGGCTGGGTGGGGTGGCTCAGAGAAGGTTCCCCATCCCGGGAAGTGTCCAAAGCCAGGCTGGACAGGGTTTGGAAAGCAGGGCTTGGGTTTGGGGAGAGCAGGGGTGGCTTTGGAAAAAGCTCGTTTGGAAAACAGCTCGTTTTGGGGTGGGATTGGTGGTTCCAGAGGAGAACATTCCCTGCCAGAAGGGAGGCTGGAAACGGACTTTTCCACCAGGAGCTGGAGCGACAGGAAAAGGGGGAATGGGTTAAAAGTGAAAGAGGGGAAATTGAGGTTGGATTTGGGAAGGAATCGCTCCCTGTGAGGGCGGGGATGCCCTGGCCCAGGTTATTCCACGGATTCCCCATCCCTGGGAGTGTCCCAGGCCAGCCTGGAGCCACCCGGGACAGTGGGAGCTGTCCCATGGCGGGGGTTGAGTTGATCTTCGATGTCCCTCCCAACCCAAATCCCTCCGGGATTCCGTGATTACGAAATGCAGATTTATTCCCGATTTTCCCACATGAAAAACTGACATTTGGGAGAGGTTTTCAAAACCGATTGGTTGGAATTTCTGTGCCAGAGTGGGAGACACCTCTGGGTGCTCTTCGTTGAGTACCTGAGTCCCGGATTTGCTCCTGAAAAAGAGGAATTTGGGAGCGAGGGAAGTTTTAATTAATTAATTAATTAATTAAGTTAATCAATCCTGGGTTTTTTGGAATGAGTTTGGGGGCTGTTCGATTTTGGGAGTGCCCGTGCAGCTCTGCTGTGTCAGACCACGCAATCCCAGAGGGGCTGGGGGCAGCCTGGTGGCCTTGCTCCCCTTTAATTAACTTTGCTTCATTAATGAGCTTGAGCTTCGGGGGGGGGGCTGGAGACCTCTGCCCTGGGTGGCCTCGGCCTCTCCGGCTGTGGCCAGAGGTGGCCAGAGGTGGCCCAGAGCTCCTTGGGGCCGGGATTTCTCCTCAAAGCATCACCAGGAGGCCATGGAAAGAGGGAAGGGAGGGATGGGGGGGTTGGATTTAGGGAACGGGAAGCAGCTCCAGGATCAGTTTGAGATCCAAAATCAGTTCCCTGTGGAGCTCCAGGGACGGGGAGGGGGTCACAGCCTGTGGCAGGGGACAGTGAGGGCTTTGAGAAGTTCTTGAGTGACTCCAAGCCAGGTCTTCAGCGGCGTCCCCACCGCTCTGGTGGGACATTCCGTGCTGGGTGTCCCCAAACATCCCCAGTTTGGATTCAGGCCGTGGTTCAGAGTTAAAAACGAGTGGTTGGGTCCCTCAGGTGCCGCTGGGGCCGTGCTGGGACGGTGGCATGGCTGGGATGTGTCCCCGAGGTGTGGGGACCATGAGGAACTCACCTGTCCGGGCTTCCTCAGGTGTCACCGAGTGGGCTGAGTCGGGGGGGGGACCTCAAATCTCACCTCGTTCCAACCCCGCCTGTGTCACTCCTGGCCTGCCCGAGTGTCCCCAGGATGTCCCCGAGACCTCCCACCTGTGTTGGGATGGTGGCACACAGCACCCCGTGCCGCTGTCCCCCGGCGTCCCCTTCCCGGCCCAGCGGTGGCACTCCACGACCTGCATCCCCCAGGCCGCGCCCGGCCACGTCCCCTGGCAGCGGGCGACGTCCTCCAGCGTGTGCCAGCAGCGAAGCGTCGCCCAGCCCGCGCCCCGCCAGCTCTGCGGGCCCCCCTGCGCGCCCCAGCGCCTCCTGCAGCACCAGATCGTCCCCGGGCCCGTGACAACCTGCGTGCCGCCGCAGCAGCGCGTGGCGGGTGTCACCAGTGTCACCCAGTGCGTGCCGCAGCAGCTGCGGGTGCCCCAGCAGGAGGTGGTCCCCCAGCAGCAGGAGGTGGTCCCCAGGTGCATCACCACCTGCGTGCCGCAGCAGAGCACGGCGGGTGCCACCGGCGTCACCCGGTGCGTGCCGCAGCAGCTGCGGGTGCCCCAGCAGGAGGTGGTCCCCCAGCAGCAGGAGGTGGTCCCCAGGTGCGTCACCACCTGCGTGCCGCGGCCGCCCTGCGTGGCCCAGCAGCGCGTGGCCCAGGGTGCCACCAGGTGCGTGCCCCAGCAGTGCGTGACCACCTTCTGTCCCCAGGGGGGTGTCCCCGGGTGCGTCACCACCTGCGTGCCCCGGCAGCGCGCGGCCCAGAGCGTCTCGTACCGGTGGGTGACGGCGCCCGTCCCCCAGCAGCAGCAGCAGCGGGGCGTCACCGCCCGCGTCCCCCAGCGGTGGCACAGCAGCTGTGTCACCACGTGCGTCCCGCAGCAGCGTGACACCAGCGGGGCCAGCATTTGCGTCCCGCAGCAGCAGAGCGGGACGGTTTGTGTCCCCCAGCAAAGTGCCACCATGGGTGTCCCCCAGCAAAGTGCCACCATGGGTGTCCCCCAGCAGTGTGGGACAATCTGTCTCCCCCAGCAAAGGGCGACC
>VXAZ01008424.1:22514-37763 GCA_013399875.1 Gymnorhina tibicen | reverse complement strand
GGCCGCCCTTTCCAGGAGGGATTTTCCCAAATATCCACCCTGAGCCTCCCCTGGCACAGCTCGGGGCTGTTCCCTCTCATCCTGGCCCTGTTCCCTGGGATCAGATCCCAAATCCCCCCCTGGAAGAGCCCAAAATCCCCCCTGGAGCCTCCTCACTGAGGCTTTTTGGAGAAGAACCCTCAGTTTTTCCACCGAGAACTCAGAGCTGGATTCCTTTTGGATCAATCCAATCCCTTTTGGATCAATCTGATCCCATTTTTTTTTTTCCCACTGTCTGAACCCCAGAGATCTTGTTTGGGTCCATTCCACGTTTTTTTTTCCCCCATCATGCTCTCAACCAACCCTCAACATTCTCCACTCATCTGCCTAACCTTATTATTATTAATNCTGATTGTCACGGAATCCCAGCTTTGGGATGGACGGGACCTCCGGGATGATCCGGATCCCTCACTCCTTTCCCGATATCCCATCCCACGACTCCTCCTCACTCCCCTTCCCCCCCCGTCCCAGCCCAGACAATTCCCATTTATTGGGGGAAAACTGGTGCCCAGAAGTGTCCCAGCCTGCCCAAGGATGCTCCATCCAGAGGGTGGATGCGAGGCCGGGACACACCCGGTTATTAATTAGGGTTATTCCCGTTAACCTGTCATTACCTTCCCAGCGTTGCACGGCAGCGAAATTCGGGATGAGGTCAGGGAGACCAAGGCTTGGCCCAGACCCAGGGGAAGGGACGGGGCTGCTTCCCGTCCTTCGATCCCTGAGGATCGCAGAATCGTGGAGCGGTTTGGGTTGGGAAGGCCCTCGGAGATCATCCTGTCCCAGCTCCTTTCTGTCATCCCGGGATGCTCCAACCCGGCCTCGGACACTTCCAGGGACGGGGCAGCCACAGCTTCTCTGGGAAATCCATCCTGGGGCCTCCCCAGCCTCGCAGGGAACAATCTCTTCCCTAAATCCAACCCGAATTTCCCCTTTTTCAGCTGGAACCCATCCCCCTTTTCCTGCAACCTCAGTTCCTGGTGAATTCCAGGAGCAAGGAGAGCACTGGAATTTCTGGCAGTTTAAGCTGGACCTTTGGCCTTGTTGAGCTGGACTAATCAGTGCTGTACAAATCTTTGCGGCTGGAAAAAAATTCCAACATCTCCTCTGGATACCAAAACTCTGGGGTTTTTTTTCTTTTTTTTCTGGGAAAATTTCCTTTTCCCTCCTAAAACCCAACTCTAAATCTAAATTTTGTGCAGGATTTTGTGCAACCAGCTCCGGGTTTAATCCTTGAAGGAACTCAGAGGAAGCTGCCAGATTTTCTTGCTGAGACGAGCAGCTTTAATGAGGCAATGAAGGCAAATGAAGATTTAATTAATATCCTTCTCATTAATGGATGATTAAATTGGATCTTAGCACCACGCCTCGGTGAGCGTGGCATTGGCTCATTCCACAGGCGCTGATGAAGTATTAAAATTAATTATTTGCAAGGGTGGGACTTCTAAGATGCCCCAAATAACCCCAAACTTCACCCGTGAGCACCTGCCTTCCTGAGGAACAGATCCCACAGCTCTTTAGAATCCCAAAATCCCTGAGGCTGGGAAAGAATTCCGGGATCATCGACTCCAAGCTGTGCCCGGTCCCTGCCCCGGTCACCCAGAGCGATGTCCAGGGATTCCTCGGACACCCCCAGGAATGGCCACTCCGACCCTCCCCGGGCAGCCCCTCCCAAGGCCTGGCTGCCCTTTCCAGGAGGGATTATCCCAAATATCCACCCTCAGCCTCCCCTGGCACAGCTCGGGGCCGTTCCCTCTCATCCTGGCCCTGTTCCCTGGGATCAGATCCCAAATCCCTCCCTGGAAGAGCCCAAAATTCCCCCTGGATCCCCCTTTTCTCCGGGCTGAGCCCCCCTCCAGCTCCCTCGGGATTCCCCATTCCCTTCTCCCGCTGCTCCAGCCCCGTTCCCATCCCTGGGCACGCTCCAGCTCCTCAGTGAAGAAGGCCAAAACCCCCTTCTCCAACCCTCAATCTTCCGGGGGTTTGGGCTGAGCTGATAAGGCCGGACTTATCAGAGCCCCTCCTTCCGCCTTGCCCACCCCTGGCTGACCCAGGAGCTCCACAGAACCCCAGGACGAGACCCCGGGACTCTTCGGGACGGTTCCATGCGGGGCCCAGTGACGATCCTTGGGGGTTCCCTTCCACCTCGGGACGTTCCCGGATCCTGGGAAGCCCCGGGGAGGTGACCCCGACCCGGAGAAGGCGTTTGGGTGGTGGCCCCGGACACCTTGGGGACACCCGGCCCGGCTTTTAGGCAAGACCCAAACTACGCCCAGGAGCTCCGGGCTTCCCCCCGGGGCCGCAATTCCGCGTTTTTCCCCCTGCCCCGGGGTTTCATCCCGGGAATTGCAGAGCATTAGCCGCGTTTTTGTCTCCGAGATGAAAGATTCCCAGGAAAATTGGGGGTGCTGTCGTTATTCCCCCGGCTCCGAGCGAAAACCTCGTTGGGTGGCGGGGGAGGAATTCCTCGGTTCCGGAGCTGTTTGCGGGTTGAGTTATTTAAACCCCCACCCTCTCGTGGAGCCGGAAGGTAAAAAAATGTCCCCGAACTTCCCCGCGAGAGAGGAAAAACTTCATTTTTTTGTGGGGTTGGATGGAGGGAATCAAGTCGGAAGTGGACAGAAATGGGCAGAAATGGGCAGAAGTGAACATAAATGGAGATAAATGAACATAAATGGGCAGAAATCGGTAGAAGTGAACAGAAATGGGCAGAAATGGGCAGAAGTGAACATAAATGGAGATAAATGAACATAAATGGGCAGAAATCGGCAGAAGTGAACAGAAATGGGCAGAAATGGGCAGAAGGGAACAGAAACGGGCAGAAATGAACAGAAATGAACAGAAATGAACAGAAATGGACAAAAGTGAACAGAAATGGGCAGAAATGGGCGGAAATGAACAGAAATGAACAGAAATGGGCAGAAATGGACAGAAATGGGCAGAAGTGAACAGAAATGGGCAGAAATGAACAGAAATGGGCAGAAGTGAACAGAAATGAACAGAAACGCACAGAAATGAACAGAAACGGACAGGAATGAACAGAAACGCACAGAACTGAGATCCTGCTCTGGTCTAAGCAACAAAACAGCGCCGAAAACACAAATAACCAATTCGAGTTAATCCCTTATTTCCCCTTCAATCTCACAATTACCCAACGAAAAAAAAAAAAAACAAACCCCAAAACATCACCCCTTTACTTGGGATATCGGATTCCAGCTCAGAAACAGCTCCGAAACAGGGATTCCAGCACCCCAAACCAGCCCTAAACTGGCGCCGTAACTCCCAGTTTTTTCAGCCTGTTTATTTCTCCGCCCGCTCGTTGTTGTCGGCTGTTCCCTTCCAAGCCTGGAACGGCCCCGATAAAAATCCAGGGGGGGGAAATGAGGTGATGACACCGGGTGATTTCCCCCTCTGCCAAGCCCCAGTTTGGAAAATTACAGGGGAGAGGAGCAAAGCAGCCGCGGCGGCTTCCTCTGATTTTCATCTCCGCATGCAAAGCAGCCGGGAAGGATCAGAGCGGGGCCCTGGAATTCCTAAAGCCGGCAAAATCGATTTGAGGGCGACGAAAACAACAACAACAACATCAACATCATCATCATCATCAACAACAACAACAACAATCAGCGTGCCAGCGGGAGGGAAAAAACACAGGATGAGGAATCACCCAGGATAAACCTCCGGAGCTGGTTTGTTCCAGGTGAGCCTGGAGGTCCTCAGCCCGAGCTGATGCTCTTTAAAGTTTATTTTTTTAACGTGGGGAAAAAAAACCCTGTTTTCTTGTTTGTTTGTTTGTTTGTTTTCCCTGCGAATCCTCGGCAGAAAAAGCCCAAATTCCTGGCGGGTTTTTTTTGGGGTTTTGTTTGGGTTTTTTTTTTGTTTGTTTTTTTTAATTTATATTTCNGTTTCTTTGTTTGTTTTTCATGCGAATCCTCGGCAGAAAAAGCCAAAATTCCTGGTGGTTTTTTGTTGTTGTTGTTGTTGGTTTTTTTTTTGTTTGTTTGTTTTAATTTCTATTTCCAGAAGGAGTTTTCTCTTCCAGCTGGGGAAGGGAGTTTTTTCCTCTTATCTCTCAAGGGAACTCTTTGATCTGAGGCGGGTTCAGGGGGTTGCGAAAGGAGCTCCGCGCCTGCGCCAGGGGTTTGGATTTGGGATCGGATTTTCTTCTTTTTTTTTTTTCCGGAAGGATTTCCGTAGAAAATATCCACAAAGGAATTCCACAAAGGAAAGGATCCCATTAAAGCTCCCAGGGGCAAACCCCCACCGCAGAAACCAAACCCTGGGGGATTTTTGGGGCGGTTTTGTGTTTTAAAACTGATTTTTCCCCCATCAGAAAAACCTCCAAGACAATGGGACGAGGTTCTTACATGGACTTTTCTCAAATATTGGGTTTGGTAACTCCTGGAATTGCCTCAGCTGTCAATCACTCTAATTAATGGGTGCTTTTAATTGCCCCGGATTAAGTGAGTCAGAGTGTTCTGTGCTACCCGTGTATCTCCTGCTCATCAGATTGATTCCAGAGCCGCGAAATGTAAATAAAACCATTTATTTGGGGCTTTGCTTCCGCGTTTTCCTTTCGCTTTAATGGTTCACCACAACTGAGAGCGAAGAGGGGGCTTTTTTTAATGCAAAACTGAAGCGTGGAAATCACAATATCAGCATTTTTCAGGCCTTGGGGATTTTATTTGAGCTGAGTTTACGGGCAGGGACTCCAGCTAATGTTTGCTCTGAGTCCTCTAACCCCGAACTAAATTCCTCTCCTCCTCTTGGCCTCTTAAAAAACGCATTCCCAAAGAAAAATACAATTTCCTCCCGGTTTTTAGTATTTTTTTAGGTGTTTATTTTGAAGGGGATGACCCTTGAGATGAGGAATTGCCGGTGAATTACAGAATCCCTTTTTGTAGCCGAATTTTGGACGGAATTCTTGTCCAGGAATTTCCTGGGCACCCCAAACTTCCTGCTTGGAGCGTGAAAAGGGAATTACCCGTTCGAAGGACAGCTCCGAGGACAGAAATTCCATAAAAAACCCTGAATATTTCAGGGAAAATCCACCCATTTCGGGGAAAATCCCCCTCGGCGGGTGGTGGGATTCCCAGAAAAGGCCTGGAATTTGTGAAGCACCTGCAGCGCCCTGGGCGGGCCTGGGAATTTATTTCCCAGGACATAAATTCCGTAAAAACCCACGGGGTGAGCACAAAGTGGCCATGGACACTCACAGTGAGTATTTAAGAGAAATTCCACCTGTTTTAGTGAAAAATCCCCCTCACTGGGTGGTGGGATTCCCAGAAAAGGCCTGGAATGGGTGAGGCACCTGTGGTGGGCCTGTGGTGGGCCTGGAGTTATCCCACACCCCTGTGTGGGCCTGGAATTTATAGGACATAAATTCCATAAAAACCCAGTGGGGTGAACACAAAGCGATCACGGACGCACAGAGCGAATATTTTAGGGAAAATGCCCCTCATTGGATGGTGGGATTCCCAGAAAAGGCGTGGAATGGGTGAAGAGCCTGTGGTGGGCCTGGAGTTATCCCACACCCCTGTGTGGGCCTGGAATTTATAGGACATAAATTCCATAAAAACCCAGTGGGGTGAACACAAAGTGATCACGGATGCACAGAGCGAATATTTTAGGGAAAATTCCCCTCATTGGATGGTGGGATTCCCAGAAAAGGCCTGGAATGGGTGAAGAGCCTGTGGTGGGCCTGGAGTTATCCCACACCCCTGTGTGGGCCTGGAATTTATAAGACATAAATTCCATAAAAACCCAGTGGGGTGAACACAAAGCGATCACGGATGCACAAAGCAAATATTTTAGGGAAAATGCCCCTCAGTGGATGGTGGGATTCCCAGAAAAGGCCTGGAATGTGTGAGGCACCTGTGGTGGGCCAGGAGTTATCCCACACCCCTGTGTGGGCCTGAGAGTTGATGTCCCAAGACATAAATTCCATAAAAACCTGTGGGGTGAACACAAAGCGATCACGGACGCACAAAGCGAATATTTTAGGGAAAATGCCCCTCAGTGGATGGTGGGATTCCCAGCAAAAGCCCGGGAAGGGTGAAGCACCTGCAGCGCCCTGTGTGGGACTGGGAATTATCTCCTAATCCTAAGGCGTTATCAAAACAGTTGCGACAAGGGCAGGCAGGCGCGGGGAAAACATCCCGTTTCACAAGGGGGGGTTGCGTCAAAGTGGCTCCCGGTTTCCCTTCTCCGTGACAGGATATAAAAGTGCTCCTGCCCGGCGGCCCTGGAGCTGCCTCTGCTGACTCGTCCTTCTTCGCTGACTGGGTAAGTCGGGTTTTAACTGAATCAGCTCCTAATTAGGCGTTAATTGGGTTTATGGGGAGCTTTGACCCGAGGCTTCAGGTCCTACCCTAAATCAGGGTAGGGTTGATTCCCCAAGTGCGTTTCTACGTGGGAAGCGGGGCTTGGGATCGGGGTGGATAAAGGGGGGAAGGAAAGGAGTGGGAGTTGCAAAAATGCTGACGGGAGGAGTTTTTAGGGACTTAATTTGTGGGAGAAGGGTCGCTCCAAACCCAAGATCAGGGGTGGGATTGGTTCCCGAAAGGAACGGGAAAGGGAATGGTGTGGGAGAAGGGCAGGGAGGTTCTTCCCGGAATTCATTCTGGGAATAGAGACAGGGCAAAAACACAGAGAGGCTTTGGGGTTCCAGGACCTGGAGGGGCCAAAAGGAACACGGGGTGAGATTTTTTTCCAAGGGATGGAGTGCCAGGAAAAGGGGGAATCGGTTCACACCGATGGACAGGAGGTTTAGATGGGATTTTAGGGATAAATCCTTCCCTGTGAGGGTTGGGGGGCCGTGGAATGGAATTCCCAGAGGAGCTGTGGGAATGGAATTCCCATCCCTGGAATTGTCCAAGGCCAGGCTGGACAGGGTCTGGGGTCTATGGAAAGTGTCCCTGCCCATGGCAGGGGTTGGGACTGGATCTTTAAGGTCCATTCCATGATTCCATGCAGCCCTAGAGAGGAGTGGAAACAGAATTAGGAACATTTCCCCACAATTTATCTCCCTTGGTTGGTGCAACTCATGGAAAAGTGGATCGTGCCCTAGAAAGGACGTTTTTTTTAATTACTATTTTAATTTTTTAACCGCAAACTCGTTTATTTAGATGATTTAATCCCACATACCTGCACCTGTCTGTCCAACAAATCCCCATTCCCACAACACAACTCCCTCTCCAGCAAATTCCGAGGGGAACCATCTCCCGTACACCTCCCCTTCCCTACCGGATATCTCAGCCTCACCCCTAAGAATTTAAGGACAAAAACGCCTTTTTTTACCCGGATTTCCCCTCTCACGGAGAACTCCGGGGACATTTTTTTTGTACCTCCGAAAGGCGGCGATTTAACGAATTAAACACAACAACAACCCGGGAACCGAGGAATTCTCCCTCCCCCAAAATCCTTCCAACCCTCCGGCCGTGCCTTCACCGGGCTGGGACTCTTCTCTTCCCTCCAGGCTGGATCGGGACACGATGTCCTCCTACGGCCAGCTGATCAGCGCCCGCTGCGCGTCGCCCTGCGAG
Organism: Gymnorhina tibicen; assembly: GCA_013399875.1. Classification (NCBI taxonomy): domain Eukaryota; kingdom Metazoa; phylum Chordata; class Aves; order Passeriformes; family Artamidae; genus Gymnorhina; species Gymnorhina tibicen. The sequence goes on along the minus strand of VXAZ01008424.1, from coordinate 30,186 downwards.
GTGACCTGCTCCCAGCCCTACGTCGACGCCTGCAGCGAGCCCTGCGTCGCCTCCTGCGGAGACTCCCGGGCCATCGTCTACGCCCCGCCCGTGGTCGTGACCTTCCCGGGGCCCATCATCAGCTCCTGCCCCACGGAGAGCATCGTTGGGTCGTCCATCCCCGAAATCGGAGGGGGCATGGGGTCCGGAGGGGGTGGGATGGGGTCTGGAGGTGGTGGAGGGATGGGGTCTGGAGGCGGAGGGATGGGGTCTGGAGGCGGAGGGATGGGATCCGGAGGAGGTGGGATGGGATCCGGAGGAGGTGGGATGGGGTCTGGAGGANGCCTCTACCGCAGCTCCTACTTCTCCGGCTTCGGTAGGAATTACTACCCCTACTCTTCCCGAGGGTACTGCAGGTATCGCTACGGGAACTACGGGCCCTTTTAACCCTTTGAAACCGAGGGATGCGGGCAGGAAAAATAGGATGCAAAGCAGTAGTCGACAGCTAGATATTCCGAGCGGCCTCCGCTGCAGCTGATCCGGCGGGAGCCGGGGCTGCTCGGATCCCGTTGTGCTTTGTCCAAGGCTTAGGGTCCCGATGTTCCCTCCCTTTTGTCCCTTGCTCCCGTCGTGTTTTGTACTCCCCGAACCCGAAGGGTCAAACCAGCCACGGGACTTGGCTGTGAAAGTGCCCGGGCGGAAAAAAGAATGTCGTGGAACCGCTGCTGGATTGGAGTCCAGGCTGACGTGGGAATGCTGAAGTGGGAATGCTGACATGGGAATGCTGAAATGGGAATTCTGACGTGGAGATTCTGCTCTTTGTCCCTGCGCTGCCTCGTTCCTCGTTTTTGTTTGTATTAAAGCCCTGTTGCATCACAGCCCCGGGTCCTGGCTTTTATTTCACCACAGTTTCAGCCGCAAACCGGTGTGAAAGAAGTGAATTCTTGGGCAGCAATTAATTCTCACCAAGCGGAATTAGTTCTGCTTTAATGCAGAATGCAATTTGTCCGAAATTTGTCCGTGAACTGGTTTCCCCTCCTGACCCATCCCGCGTTATCCATCCTAATAAACAACACGGAATAATTTGGGTTGGAACGGCCCCCGGGGATGGACGGGTGCAGCTCCCAGTCAAAACCAGTTCACCCTTGGAGCCAGGGTAATGGGGGACCGGGGTTCTTAGGGGTGACCTCATTTTGTGGGGTTTTAAAGGACCTGGTGACCTTGGAGGTCTTTTCCAACCTAAACGATCCCGGGATTCCGTGGAAAGGAAAACCGGGAAGCTGCCAATGCGATTCAGGGAAGATTTTTATTAGGGCACGAAATAAATGAAATAGAATAAAAACAGAGAAATTCTTTGGTGGTCCGAGGGTGGCCAGGCCACCCCTGTGGGTGACAAAAGCCACCGCACGTCACACGGTGAAGCTGGAGCCTTTACAGAGAGTCCCACCTGGAATTCTGAAGCATTCCCACCCCACCAGAAGGGACAAGATCGAGTAGAGAGTTCCAGGAGAGATGTCATCCCACGGGACAGCTTTTGATTGATGGGGAGCCACAGCAGGAGGAGACGCAGGCCCGGTTTTCAGGGAGCAGCCTCGGAATTCCAGGCCTGGTCGTGGCTCTGGATCCCTGGGTTTTCATCTTCCAGGTTGTTTCACCTCAGGATGAGCCCCGGTCCCCCAGGCGGGATCCGCGGCGGCTGCTGTGGGGCCTCCGGCCGTAACAGGAGCCCCCCGTTCCCGGGGAGCCTCCGTAGCCAAAGGCACCCCCGGATCCCAAGGAACCCCCGGATCCGAAGGAGCTCCTTGCCCCCAGCGCACCCCCGTGCCCACAGGATCCAAAGGAATTCTGCATTCCCGCCACGCCCCCAGAACTGAAGGAACCCCCGCATCCAAAGGGACCCCCGAGGAGCCCCCATACCCGAAGGAGCCCCCAGATCCGAAGGAGCCCCCCATCCCACGGGACTCCTCGGAGCCGCTCGGGATCGGAGCGCCGAGAAGGGTGGGGAGGGATGCTCCCACCACGCTCTCCCGGGAGCAGGTGCCGAGAGCGGGGCCCGGGAAGGTGAGGACGACGGGAAGAGGGAACACCGCGGCCCTGGAATCCCCGCAGGAGGCGACGCAGGGCTCCGGGCTCCCGCTGCGGGCACAGGGCTGGGAACAGCCCGGCGGGCGCTCGGAGCTGACGCCGTTCAGCATCGTTCCTTGGAATCTGGGATCGAGCTGGGAAAGGAAATGCGCGGCCAAGGCAGCAGCAGGGTCGGGCCACAGGTTCCCAGCTGTGCTTCGTCCCTCTCGTCCGGCTGCTCCCAGCTCAACCCTCCCTCGCAAATTCCCAAATTTTTCCTGCTGTTTTCTTCCTTCCTGGCCTGTTTGGGGCTTCTCAGTTCTTCCTTTCCTACCACCAAACCCCTTTTTTTTTTTCTGAATCTCTCTCTAAACAAAAAAAATCTTCCCCCTTTTCTCTGGGACTGAACTACCTGATCCTTAAACACTTCCGTGCTCAGGAAAGTCCCATTAATTCCCTTTCCAAAGCAGGTCTACAGGAAGATTTGCCCGTAGAAAATCCCCCAGGAAAATCTCCCTTTCTCTGTTCTTCCCTTTCCCCCCAGCTTTTCTAAATCCACTTCTCTCTCTCCCTCAGCTTTTCTGAAACCGCTGGAATTTTGCAAGATAATAAAAAAAGGAGCAATTTTTGAGCGTTGAGGAGTACGAAACAGACCTACCCCGTTGTCTCGGAGGGAACAGATCGGCGGAGCTGGAAGAACGGAAGATTTCTCAGGTCTCTCCCCTTTCATCCCATTTCCAGACAACAAGGGGGGATGTGAGGTCACCCATCATTTACCAAATTCTCACCGCTTACAAAGACAAAGATCCTCTTAAGCCTCGCCATTGTTTTCATCTCAGCTCATAACCGGTGATCGTTTCCAGCCCTGCTTTGAGTGACGCAAACCCAACACCCGAAAGTCTCCTTTTGTCTCAAACTCCGCCGGGGGGAAAAAAAAAACAAAAGAACCCTCTCAAACACCTCAAACAAAACAAAAACCTCCCAAACGGGATCACCCGGCCCCAGACGGAGGTCGGCCGTTCCTTGCCGCCCTTCCCGCACCCAAGGATTGAGGGGATGAGACAGCAAAACGCATTTCGAAGGGGCTGGAGCGACAGCGCGAGGCCCTCTGAGCTCCGAAACCTCTGAGTAATTTCAGCCAAAACTCATTTTGGGGATGCTGAGCTCGGCTTTTGTCACCGGGATGTCGCCACTGCAAGGGCACGGCCCAAGGTCACCGGGCCTCGGTGCTCCAAGGCGGATCCCAAACTTAAAACCTTGGGATTCATCCCAGTTGGAAAAGCCCTCCAAGGTCATCAAGCCCAACATTTGACCCCATCGCCGCCCGGTCACCCAGCCCGATGTCCAGTTGTTCCTCGGACACCTCCAAGGATGGGGACTCCAAAACCCACCCTGGGTCAGCTCTTTCCAAAGCCTGGCTGCCCTTTCCACGAGGAAATTCCTCCCGAAATTCCTCACAGGTGAGGCTGACCTTCAGAATCACCTCATCGCCAACCCAAGCCGTTCTTTGGCACAGACTTGCAGGCCTGACCCCTCCAGGCCTCACTTAAATCATTAACCAAAAAAAAAATAATAACAGGCAGGGGTCAGATTCCGCTGCAAACCCGGTCGTCCCAGGGAATATTGCACAGGAACCGGGCTGTAAAATTCCCACACAATGAAAAAGCCGGATTTTACGATACGGGAGTCAGATTGTATATGTCGAGGGTTGATCTGCTAATTGGAAACTATGAAAATAATTACAGGCGTTAGAGGAGCCACGCAGAGGGAAAAAAAGCCAGAATTTGGTAAGGGTGAGAGGTTTTATGGGATGGTTCACATCCCAGGAGCTGCCTCCAAAGAGGTATAAAAGCAGGAACTTCTCTGGAGTCTCCTCAAACCTCATCCTGACTTCTCCTGCTACTCCAGGTGAGTTGGATTTGAGCTGATCTTTGCTCTCTCTCATTCTCGGCAGTGATAGCTTTGAACGAGGACTCGTTCCTTGATTTTGGGGATTTTAGCCTGGAGATGCGGCAGAGATCCTGAGATCCTGAGATCCTGAGATCCTGAGATCCTGCTTTTCACCGGCGTCTCACTGCAGCCACTTGGGGACGGCGGCAGAAATCGATTTGAGGCTTAAGGAGAGAATTTTAGGAGTTATCTGAGTTTTTCTTGCGGCTTTCAAAGCTTAAATTTACCGAAAGACCGAGTCCTAGGCGTCCTCTGCAGGGGCAGGAAGGGAACGGGGCCAGGACAAGAGGGAATGGCCTCAGGCTGTGCCAGGGGAGGCTCAGGGCGGATATTTGGGAAAATCCCTCCTGGAAAGGGCGGCCAGGCCAGGGAGGGTTTGGAGTGGCCACCGCTGGAGGTGTCCGAGGGACCGCCGGACACCGGTCTGGGTGACCGGGCTGGGACCGGACACAGCTCGGACTCGATGCTCTGGGAATCCTTTCCCAACCTCAGCGGTGCCGGCACCCAGCGAGCAGGGGAGGACGAGGACCTCATGTGCCGTGCTGGGTGCGTGACACCCCCCTGACCCCCCTCTTCTCTTTCCCAGCTCCTCCTCCTCCTCCTCCAGCCCTGAGAACCATGAACTGCATCAGCTCCCGGTGCCTGCCCGGCTGCGAGGTGACCTGTCCCGAGCCCTGCGCCTACAGCAGGGGCCTCGGTCCCTGCGTGGCCTCGTGCGGGGACTCCACGGCCCTCGTCTACGCCCCGCCCGTGTACATCACCTTCCCGGGCCCCATCCTGAGCTCCCGCCCGCAGGAAAGCATCGTGGCCTCATCCCTGCCCCAACCCTCGTCCTCCTACGGCTCGGGGACGAGAAGCTCCTACGGTGGCTGGCCAAGGCTGGGGGGCTCCTACGGGTCCGGGGGCTCCTATGGGTCCGGGGGCTCCTACGGATCCGGGGGCTCCTACGGATCTGGGAGTTCCTCCGGGGGCGCGTCAGGGAGGGGGGGCTCCTCCGGGTGCGGGGGTTCGTCCCCGGGGGGCTGCTACCTCAGGAGGTTCTACGCCAGCAGCAGCCGCGGGTCCCGCCTGGGAAACTGAGGCAGCGGAAGAGCCGCAGAGCCGGGGAGACGCAGCCCCGCGACCCGGATCCGCGGCTGGGGCCGGCTCCTGGAGACGGCGAAAGCGTCAACGGGGGGAGCCGCCCTTGCTGGGGACCTCTGGAACCTGGGGCCCACGCCTCTTCCCTGCGTTCCCCCTTCGTCTTTAATTAACCACAGCCTCTGTTAATCACCCTTCTGCACCAGCTCCCTCTTTTCGCTGTGCCGGGAGAAGAAAGAGAGAACAGCTCGAAAGGCCCTGACGCGGGGTTTGTCAGGAGGAGAGCAGCGGGTGGGAGGTGGATTCTCCTGGGACGGTGAAGCTGAAGGGAGGAGCGCCTGTTCCATGTCGTTCTGCGCTGTATCCTAATAAATTCCTCCTGCATCATCGCTTTTTGTCGGGAATTCCTTTCTCCGCGGGGCCGTCTCGGTCCCGTCCTTCCCTCTGCCCCCTCAGGCTTCCCCGAGCTGGCTCCGCGAGCGGCAATTACGGGGTTTTATGGTAATTGGGCGGTAATTGTCTAAGTAATCGGGGCCGCGAAAGGGAGGGTTGGGCGAAGCACCCAAAATCCGAGCACGAAGGAGTTCGGTTGTTCTGCGGGGGGCACAGGGGTCTCGGGGCGACCTTGGGCTGGAGGATGAACGCCTGAGGGGAGGGACGTGGTCAGCTGAAGGCTGGAAAGTCGTGAAGTTTTTTATGTCAAAGCCCGGGGTTTAGCCCAGCTCCTCCCTTCTGAAGGGTTCTGCTCATTCCCGGAATCGTAAAATCCAATCCTTGAGGCTGGAAAAGGTCTCCAAGGTCACCGAGTCCAGCCTTTGGTCAGTCTCCACCTCCCACCGGTGCCGTGTCCAGCCCTTCCTTGGACACCTCCAGGGATGGTGACTGGAGGAGCCCCTTCCGAGGCCCGGCCGCCCTTTCCAGGAGGGATTTTCCCAAATATCCACCCTGAGCCTCCCCTGGCGCAGCTCGGGGCCGTTCCCTCTCACCCTGTCCCTGTTCCCTGGGAGCAGAGCCCAGCCCTGTCCATTCTGTCACCGTACTTAGAACCGGTTTTTAGGAATCACCAGGATTCCCCGCGGAATTCTGAGGTTTTGGGAAAAGCTGAACGCCTTCTCGGGAGCGACAGAGAGCGAAAATCAGCGCAAACATCCGAGCACCGGGGATGGGGAACCGGAGAAAACCCACCCACCAAAGGGCCCCTCCTCGATTTCCGAGCTGTCGCCCCGAGCTCCGAGGCGTGGAGAAATTTCTCCCGGCCGTGGCGTCATCCAAGGGGCCGCTTTTATGTGACAGCCAAACGTCACCGGGCTGCGCAAGAGAGGATTTCCCAAGGGAGGGGTGACGCGGGAGCGCGAATCCCGCCCGGCGCTGTTGTTTTTCCATGCTCCCTCGGGAAACGCAGGAGGGAGGTCGGGAACCACCCCCTCCCCCCCCAAAAAAAAAAAAAAAATTAAAATCTTATTTTAATACTTCGCATTGAGCTACGGAATGGTTGGCATTTGTTAAGTCAAGAAGGATGAGCTAAAACGTGGGAAATATCAGGAAAATGATGATGCCCCCAGGAGAGGTTCCTACGTGGAAAATCGAACTTTTCGGTCTCTCTTTGAGCTGAAAATGGCTTTAAAAAATGTTTCAACTGACAGCCCCGGGAGATAAATGGAAAATTAGATGACACACGACCAAAGTTGTTTAAATTCCCCTGTTGCGCCTAAAGAGGTTTAGGAATTTTAATCTGCGATTAATTTAACGATGGCACACAATAAACTCGTCAGCTCCGAGTGAAAGCCTTAATGGGGCTGAGGGAGCAGGCTTCAATTGGAAAATAATTGGATAATTTGTTTGCAGTCCTGGTGAAGCTCTGGGGCTCAGGGAGGCGAAACCCCACGGGATCCTGGCTCAGCAAATCCTGGAATGTGTCACAGGGTGAAACCAGAGCTCCGAATTCCTCTTGAAGGCGGCGTGAGAGTCACTCCGAGATTCCAGGCAGGAGGAATTTGGCCGGCTCAGGGCAAAAGTGTTTCCCGGCCAAAGGATTCGCGGGTGAAAAGGGGGAAAAGAAAACGTGAGGCAAAAAATAGGGATGAAAAAGAGATTTAATGGGAAATATTGAAGGTGGAAAATTTTGTTGTCTCCCCTCCTCCCCCAAACCCAGTGCTGAGCGTGATAAACGGGCCTGGTTCCCATCCAGGAGCCTCCAATCCTCCCAAACTCCTGGATCAGGCAAAAAGATGAGCTGGAAAAAGGAGTTACAAGGAAAAAAACACCACCAGCGATGGGAATTTGAATGCGACAGGACTTTAATGGCAGGGAAGGGTTTGGGGCAGAGTCACGTGCAGGGAGCACAAAGGACGATTCCCAGGACTTTGGGAAGCGACGTGGATCCACAAAGGCCGGGAAAGGCGATTCCTTGGGTGTCCCTGGCCGGCAGCTTCCCCAGGAGCTGAGCCCAGCCCGGGGCTGCTGCCGGGGGCGCCGGGGCCGCCTCAGAAATAAAAGAAGCCGCAGTTTCCTCCTCCGAACCTCCTGGAGCTGGAGCTGCCCCCTCCATAGGAGCCCCCTCCGTAGGAGCCGCCCCCAAAGGAGCTGCCCCCGCCGCAGT
>VXAZ01008424.1:3072-22427 GCA_013399875.1 Gymnorhina tibicen | reverse complement strand
GCTGCCCCCTCCATAGGAACCCCCAATTCCCCCCATGGAGCCGCCGCCTCCGTAGGAACCCCCAATGGCGCCCCCGGATCCCGAAGATCCCATGGCTCCCGACGGGAAGGAGGTGCCCACGAAGCTCTCCTGGGGGCAGGAGCTGATGATGGGCCCCGGGAAGGTGACGACCACGGGCGGGGGGTAGACCACGGCCCGCGAGTCCCCGCAGGAGGTGACGCAGGGCTGGCTCCAGGCGTCCGCGTAGGGCTGGGGACAGGACACCTCGCACGGGGACGAGCAGCCGCTGCTCACCATCGCTCCTGAAGACATCTTCGGCACGGACAGCAACCTGCAGCAGCACAGAAATCACAGCTGCGGCTCCCAAAGGCCACAGGGGAACAAATCCCGCCCTGGAGCCTTCCCCGAGCACGAAAAAAGGGGGAAAGGAGGGTTTGGGAAGGGTCAGCTCCGCCCCTTCTCTGCCTTTGCCTGCACTGAGCTCTGCTGCTTCCCAGAGGGTTTCCTGCTGCCCTGGCACTGCCGGGAACCCTGGAGAGCAAAGCCAAACTCCGGGCGCCTCTGGAAGCGCCTCATCCCCATGAGGCTGCAGCACCACGGGATAAAGCCGTGGTGGGAACCGACAGCCTCGAACGGATCCCAGCGCCCGGGAAATCCCGGTCCCGCCGTCCATCCCGCGCCTGCAAACGCAGCCGGGGACGGGACTTTGGGTTTTAAAGCCTGCAGGAGGCAAACGGGAACCGCTGGGCACCGCAGGCTCTGCAGGAGAACGAGCCCCCAGCCAAAGACTGTCCCGGAGACACCTTCTGGGATGGGGATGAGCCTGAAGCGGGGCATGAATCAGAACATCAATGCCCAGAATTCCAGAGGGGGAAAAAAACATCCCGCTCTGGTGCCTTCCACGAGCAGGAAGAAGCGGGGGAAAGAAGAGTTCAGAAAGATTCCTGGAAACATCTTTTGGGAATGGAGTGAAAAGACAGGAAGCATTTCCCTGGCGCCGGGAACAAAGAAGATCCAACTCACCGGGTCTGGAGGAGCAGGAGATGCAGGAGACGAGGAGCAGCTGTGGATGGCACCGCAGAATTCCGAGAGCTCTTTTATACCTTTCCCGACCCCCAGTGAGCCGGGAGCCGCGCTTTGTGCAAGAGCTTCCCACGCGTTGCCAAACCGTGTTTTGCTGGCTGGATTATTCCATTAATTGTCCTAATTGTTCTCCTAAGTGACGAGATAAATTCATTATTAATCCCAAGTCACGTTCCAAGCACTGCATCCCTTGGGTCTGATTCCACTTACTCCGCGTTCCGACCCCCAGGGAGTCACCTCGGAGCTGATGTTGCCCCCGGGCCTCACTGGAGTTGAAGCTGGAATGAGTTTGGACCCATTTGAGGGATTTATTGATTTATGAACAGGTTTTGTACAAAAATATTTCACCTTCCACTCCAAAGATCTGGATCTTGGGGGCATTGACGGAAGCGCTGCCGGAATGGGAGAACCAGGAGCAGGACCCGGGATTTTCCGTGTGAATTGATATTTCCCAACCCAACCGGAGGAACCCAGAAAAGTTTCAGGTTAATTGAGGAGTCAAGGAGGAATTGCTGACTGGCAGAGCTGTCAGACCCAGGGATGTCACCGGGGCCTGACAGGGCTTGTCCGGGTTCTGTCGCAAGATCCTAACCCCGATATCGGCTCCTTGTGTTCTGTTTTTCCAATCGGGTCCGGAAACACCAGAAATGTGGGGATGGGAGTTGTACAAACACCGGGCACAAACCTCACCGTCATAGGAACGTGAAATACGGGAGGATCACAGGATTTCAGGATGGCTGAGGCTGGAAAAGGTCTCCGAGGTCATCGAGTCCAACCTGTGGGACCCACCCCCACCCGGTCACCCGGACCAACGTCCCGGTGTTCCTTGGACACCTCCAGGGATGGCCACTCCAAACCTCCCCGAGCCCCTTCCGAGGCCCGGCCGCCCTTTCCAGGGAAAAACAGGATGAGATTCCAGCTCCAGGCTGGAGTCGCTTCCCTCCCACAGGCTCCGACCGAGAATCAAATCTCGAATCCCAAATCTCGGATCTCAAACCTCGCATTTCAAATCTCTTCAGTCGGCTTTGGTTTAGACCCAAAACCGCCCCAGTTTGGGGTTCGATGCCACCCATGTTTGTCTGTGACAACCACCCCAAAACATCCACCGTGTCCGAAGTTCTCCCGACGCTTCGGGCGATCAATAAAGGGAATTTTCCTTGGACATTTCTCCTATTTATGTGTTTCTGCCTTTCACCAGATGAGGTTTAAATCCAGGAATTCTGCTGTGGCTTCCCTGAAAAAAATAATCCCGGCCGGTCTGAGGACGCTTTGGTTTTGGTTTGGATGGAATCAGCTTCGTGCACTCAAAAACATTTGGGTTTTTTCCTCCAGTGATGCCTCCTCTGGACACGTCTCCCTGGAATATTGCAGCCGTGCCAAAGGGGGACAAAAGGAGAATTAGGATAATTACAGGTGACAAAAGGAGAATTATGAAAATTAAGGTGACAAAAGGAGAATTAGGATAATTACAGGTGACAAAAGGAGAATTATGAAAATTAAGGTGACAAAAGGAGAATTAGGATGATTAAATGACTCCATGCTCTCACGCGGGGCTTCCTTGGATGACAGTGAGCGCCCAAGGAATTAATTTAGGTCCTTTTTAACCAGTTCCTTGTGTTAAACAGACATAAAAAATGACCCTTCCCATTTGAGGATTTACAAAGAATAAAAATCCGTGGTTTTCCCAGTTCTGAATTTCTGGGGAATTTTCTGCAGAACAGAAGATGCTTCCCCTGACAAAGCCAAACTGATTTTTCGACCTTGCTGAGGGAATTCCTGATCCTTCACCCTTCCAAGCCAATTCCCAAGTCAAACCGGGTCAGGAAACGGCAGCAGTCACAAAATCACCCGAAAATTATTTAAGGATTAAAGGAAGACGAAGGGTGTGTGCACGTATTGGCTGATGAGGAGTGGATTTACTAATCATTAACACTTATCAAAGCAATTATTACAATTAGGAGGTGCTTATACAGCAAAAAGCGTTGCTGGTGATGTCCCAAAGTTGTGTTGCATGTCCTGGGAAGGGTATAAAAACCGGGATTTTCCTCCAGCTCCTCCAGCACCTTCTCCTCAGTCCGGTTTTCCCTGCGAGTCCGGTGAGTTCTGTGCCTCTAATTCCCTCTTTATGGACTGGGATGCAGCTGTCGGTGCTGAACTGGGAAAGAATTCCGTGTCAGGGCTCTGAAACGATCAGGAGCTCGGACTCGGGGCTCTTTTCCGAGCCGAATTATTCCGTAGCATCCGTCCTGTCTCTCGGGCGGGGAGGTTCCCCGAGGCTGGGACTGCTGGGAGATGCAGATCTCGAGGCGGTGAGGTCGCCTTGTTCCGAACCGCAGAGGGAAAGCGCCAATTAAACCCCGATTATTTCACGGGGAGGTTACAACTTTAACCACTCCGAGCTTGGCTTTGGTTCAGGGTGCAGGGAAAGGAGAGGAGACCTCGTATTTGTGGGACAATAATTCCTTCCGTCGGAAAATCACAGATTTTATCACCCTGGCGATTGTGCAAAGGCCCGGATCTCCCTGCGCGTTTTAATTTTGCTCCTTCGCTGCGCCGCAGGTTTCCCTCCATTCCCAAAAGATGTGTTCAGGAATCTTTCTGAACTCTTCTTTCCCCGCTTTCTCCTGCTCGCAGAAGGCACCAGAGCAGGATGTTTTTTCCCCCTCTGGAATTCTGGGCATTGTGGTTCTGATTCATGCCCCGCTTCAGGCTCATCCCCATCCCAGAAGGTGTCTCCGGGACAGTCTTTGGCTGGGGGCTCGTTCTCCTGCAGAGCCTGCGGTGCCCAGCGGTTCCCGTTTGCCTCCTGCAGGCTTTAAAACCCAAAGTCCCGTCCCCGGCTGCGTTTGCAGGGGCGGGATGGACGGCGGGACCGGGATTTCCTGGGCGCTGGGATCCGTTCGAGGCTGTCGGTTCCCACCACGGCTTTATCCCGTGGTGCTGCAGCCTCCTGGGGATGAGGCGCTTCCAGAGGCGCCCGGAGTTTGGCTTTGCTCTCCAGGGCTCCCGGCAGTGCCAGGGCAGCAGGAAACCCTCTGGGAAGCAGCGGAGCTCAGTGCAGGCAAAGGCAGAGAAGGGGCAGAGCTGACCCTTCCCAAACCCTCCTTTCCCCCTTTTTTCGTGCTCGGGGAAGGCTCCAGGGCGGGATTTGTTCCCCTGTGGCCTTTGGGAGCCGTAGCTGTGATTTCTGTGCTGCTGCAGGTTGCTGTCCGTGCCGAAGATGTCTTCAGGAGCGATGGTGAGCAGCGGCTGCTCGTCCCCGTGCGAGGTGTCCTGTCCCCAGCCCTACGCGGACGCCTGGAGCCAGCCCTGCGTCACCTCCTGCGGGGACTCGCGGGCCGTGGTCTACCCCCCGCCCGTGGTCGTCACCTTCCCGGGGCCCATCATCAGCTCCTGCCCCCAGGAGAGCTTCGTGGGCACCTCCTTCCCGTCGGGAGCCATGGGATCTTCGGGATCCGGGGGCGCCATTGGGGGTTCCTACGGAGGCAGCGGCTCCATGGGGGGAATTGGGGGTTCCTATGGAGGGGGCAGCAGCTCCATGGGGGGAATTGGGGGATCCTATGGAGGGGGCAGCAGCTCCATAGGGGGAATTGGGGGATCCTATGGAGGGGGCAGCTCCTTTGGGGGCGGCTCCTACGGAGGGGGCTCCTATGGAGGGGGCAGCTCCAGCTCCAGGAGGTTCGGAGGAGGAAACTGCGGCTTCTTTTATTGCTGAGGCGGCCCCGGCGCCCCCGGCAGCAGCCCCGGGCTGGGCTCAGCTCCTGGGGAAGCTGCCGGCCAGGGACACCCAAGGAATCGCCTTTCCCGGCCTTTGTGGATCCGCGTCGCTTCCCAAAGTCCTGGGAATCGTCCTTTGTGCTCCCTGCGCGTGACTCTGCCCCAAACCCTTCCCTGCCATTAAAGTCCTGTCGCATTCAAATTCCCATCGCTGGTGGTGTTTTCTTCCCTTGTAACTCCTTTTTCCAGCTCATCTTTTTGCCTGATCCAGGAGTTTGGGAGGATTGGAGGCTCCTGGATGGGAACCAGGCCCGTTTATCACGCTCAGCACTGGATTTGAGGGAGGGGACAACAACAAAATTTTCCACCACGTCCTTCAATATTTCCTGTCAGAATCAGAAAAAAACCAAAAGGAATAAACTAGCTGAGCATTCCTGGAAATGGGAGCTGGTTTTGGACGGGCTCCTCTTGGAAACAGGAACACAAAATCCCACTTTGAATCGTGGTGGAAGAATTTTTTCACCTGGAGGCCTCTGTGTTGAGGTTTTTCCTAAGGAATCACAGAATATTTGGGATTGTGAGCACACAGTCAGCTCCGTCTCGGCTCAGTGCTCCCCGAGCCTCTTAATTGCCAGGAGGAGACTTTCCCAGGAAAACGTGTCCCGTCCTGCTGGATCTGGTTGGGCGACTCTGCTGCCTCTGGATGAGTCTGTCTGAATGTGAATCAGAGGAAAAAAAACCCCAAAAATAGAGAGATAAAAATAACACGGGTGAATTCCCAAATAATGTTGTTTTCGAGGCCGTGGCATCGCTCGGTGACGATTTTGAAGAGCCCCGGGATTACTGAGGTCGGAAAAGAATCCCGAGGTCACCAAGTGGGATTGTACAATCACTTCCTCATCCCCGACCTTATCCATGCAAATAAATAAAAATATGCGGGAGAATTAATTCATCTCTGCGTGGGAAAGCCGGGCCGGTCTGAAAGCTCCCTCTGGAGCTGCTCTGGGGAAGGGAACTCGTGCCAGGAGAGGCGGAGCGGCTCTTCCTGGTGCCCTGCTCCTGCCAAAGGGGCTTTGTGGGGAATTCCTGAGGCTGGGACCCAGCAAGGGATGGGGATCCGGAGGTGGAAATGCCCCCGAGACAGCCCAAAACGGGATAAAAGCTGCAGGAGGCTGCTGCTGGTTGAGGAGAGAGGAGGAAGGAGGAATCCTCCTGGCAGGGCTGGGAAGGAATTCCAGTCTCTCCACACTTTTCCTGAGCTGCCAGAGGTTGCTGGGTTGGGCTGCTCCAGTAAAAGCAGCCCCTGACAGGTCCTGGATCCCGGCACAGGGAGGACCTGGAGCTGCTGGAGGGAGCCCAGAGGAGGCTCCAGGATGGGATCCGAGGGATGGAGCAGCTCTTCTGGGAGGAAAGGCTGGGAGAACTGGGAATGTTCAGCCTGGAGAGGAGAAGCTCTGGAGTGACCCAACTGTGGCCTTCCAGGACATGAAGGGGCTCCAAGGAACATGGAGAGAGACAATTCCCAAGGGATGGAGTGCCAGGATGAGGGGAACGGGTTCAAACTGACAAGGAGGAGGTTTAGATGGAATATTGGGAAGGAATTCCCTGTGAAGGTGGGGAGGCCCTGGCAGGGGTTATTCCATGGATTCCCCATCCCTGGAAATGTCCAAGGCCAGGCTGGATGGGACTTGGAGCTGCCTGGGATGGTGGGAGATGTCCCTGCCGGTGGCAGGGAGTGGGATGAGGTGGTTTTTAAGGTCCCTTCCCACCCAAACCATCCCATTTCCACGATTCCTTTAAAATCCCCTCTCAGGGGCCCGCCCCACCTTCCCACCTCCGGAATTTCCTGCCAGACTCCGGTGAGGAGCCCCGGGACAGGCCGACACCACAATCTCGGGACCTGCCACCCCAAACCAGGTGTTTTTTTTTTTTTTTCGAGCACCCCCAACATTCCCTGGCGCTCATTTCCCTCCTTTCTGCTCACGCACAACACTTTATTTTATTTTATTTTATTTTTTTTTTGGCTTGTTATTGTCGCGCCCTCCTCCGTGCTCTCCGCTCCCTCCTGGAAGCAGAGCGATTCCGGAGGCTCCCCCCGGGCCGGAGCAGCTGTTGGGAACGTGGTGAGGAAACGCTCGGGGACGGTTTTGCAAACACCCACTCACGTTTTTACCCATGCAAAAAAGGCGCCGCGGCTCTCTGAAGTTAATGACAGGCTGCGGGAATTAAAACCCGGGGCTGAATCACGGCGTCCCTTCCAAACGAGTGCGTCAGGGCCGCCCACGTGGTCCCCCCCTGACTCAGAAGCACCTCGGGAATTCTCTGGTTCTCCGGGATTAAAAGCCGGCCCCCGTGCTTGTTTTCCTAATGATAACCGTTCCAAATCCGCCCGGCTGAACGCTCACCCTCCCCAAATCAGGGCGTGTTTTTGGGGGGTTCAAATGGGACCGGGCTTCTCTTGCCTCGGGGGCTGAGCTTCAGGCGTGCCACGAGTTTCTGCTTCACCCCGGCGCAAACTGGGGCTGCAACTCTTTGTCCTCCGGGTCCAAAGCTGTCCCGAGCAGCCTTGAATGAGTGTTCCTCCTGGTTTTCCCTGTGCTGGACAGGGAACAATCGTCTTTGGCGGCTTCTCCCTCACCCCGGGGTTCCCACACTCCCCCGCACTCCGGAGGTTTTTTGGTTCTGGTGACCAAAACCACCGGGAAAGGAACTGGGGATGGAGTGATTTATTCCATACCAGGATCCCGCTGGCCATCCCGCTCTCCCCAAAAGGCACTTTCCCCCTTTCCTGTCCCTTCCCGGGCACGAACTGTGTGGCAGAGGAGGAGTTTTGGCGCTAAACCGGGGCTCCACCGGCTCCACATCGACTCCTGGAGCTGTTTTGCTTCCCAGAACCCCAGGATTGTTGGGGTTGGAAGCGACCTCTGGAGATCTCCCAGGGCCAGGTGACACAGGGACACATCCACGTGGGTTTGGGGTGACTCCAGAGAGGGAGAACCCAAACTCTGCCCTCCCTGGGCAGCAGTTCCACGGAGAGAAGTTCTCCCTCACGCCGAGGCGGAACTCCTCAGGGTTTCATCCGCGGCCACGAACCCGGGATGAGTCGGGTCCTGGCCTCGGACACCAAACGAGGAGCCAGGGCCCCACGGGCTCCGCCTGGAGCGGCTCTGGGAGCCGACTCGGCCGCTCCGGTCCGGCAGTCCCCGTAAAAACACGTCCCAACAAGCTCGGGAGCAGCCAGGAGCGCTCACGGCTAATGCCGGGTTAGGCTCCGCCGCATTCTTAGGGCTGGGAAAACAAACCCCAGGCTCAAGGAGCCACGAGGACGAGCCTCAAGAGGCTCAGGAGCTCCCACAAAGCCGAGCTCAGCCCGGGTTTTCACCCCGGCAGGAGCCGCGGGAGTAAATCCCAGCCCCAAAACTCTGAAATGAGAGGAATCCAGGGCCAAACAGCGGCGGTCACGCGCCGGCCAGAAAAGGGTAATCAACACCAACAGTGAGCAAAGCAGAGCAATTACTGTAATTACCCCTCAAATTTGGTTTGGGGAGTAATGGGGCCTAATGCCCAAATATGACGTTATTTTCTTGCATCAGCCTGGTGGTCCAGCCGGGGATATAAAAACCATTCCTGACTCAGGGAGCTTCCAGCGGGTCCTGTTGGCTTCTCCTCGGCGAACTGAGTAAGTTGGATTCTGATATAACTTCTTCCTAAAGTAACAAAATAAAAAAGAGAGCCTTGTTTTTAAAAATGCTTACATTTAATCCAGGGCTGAGTTTCGGATTCGCGTTCTGCCGTTCTGGAAAACAATTCCGTTTTATTTCCACGGAATAATCCAAAACCTGTTTTGGTTATTCATCCAGAAGCGCTGCGGGATCGAGGTTTTAAAAACGTATTTGCAACCTAGATAATATCAAAAAACATTTAATTCCATTGCTTTATGGGAATTTAATGGATACAACCTTTGGGTAACCTTAAAATACCTCAGCCAGCAGCTCCCACCTGGCGGGGGGGGGCGGGACGATTCTGACCTCGTGGCTTCCAGTTTTTATCTGATTTTGGGCAGAGACGGGAATTTAAACACGGGTTTTGAAAGCGTTGAGACGGGCAGAGCTGCAGTCGCCTGTGGGCGAGGACACGACATCCCCGTGGATGCGGCCCCGCAGAATTCCTGGTTTCCCTGCGCCGGAGAAACGGGAACAACCCAAAAAAGCCTGTCGGCTCGGGAAAGCTGCTTTGGGTGGTTTTGCTCTGTTTATGCAAAGGCTTTGGTTTTGTGCAGGGCGAGGGTATTTGAAGCCGCTCGGGACGTTTCGTGCTCTGGGTTTAGGTCTGGTTTTGAGTCGTTCCTTTCCTCTGGTTCGGTCTCTGAGCAGGGCCAAGCCAAGGACGGGGAACTCAGAGCTGCAGCGGATTTAAAGGGTGGGAAGCCCGGGAGAGCGCCTGGGTCAGGCTTTAAAGTTCGGGTGAACAATGGATATTCGGGCATCGTGCTTAAAACGAGGAAAGAAAAACAAAAATGGCTTGAGTCAGGCTCAGCCCCACCCAGGCTTCTCCAAAACGCAGCTGAAAAACAAAGAATCGCCTGGGCTGAACCCAAAATATTCCATTTAATCTGCAAAAACAGATTAAGCGGCTCCTTCACCCGGTGCTTTGAGGTGGAATTTGGATTCGGTTGAAATGACAACTTGAAACGGAACTTTTGTGCTCTTTTCCCAATCCCCACCCTTCCATTTATCCCAAAAACCATAAGGAAGGTGGAGAATTCAGCCCGAGTTTGGGAGTTTCAGGGTTTTAAATCCCTCTGAAATTTAAATTTGGGAGACCCTCTCTCAGGTTTTTGTGGTGCTTCGGCTTTTCCCTCGTGATCTTGCAAGAGGTTTTTGCTGAATTTTCCGAGTGAGTTTTGTGCTAAACATCTGTGTTAAAGCCACCTGTTATGAACTGACCGCTCCAAATCCAGTTGTGGGTGTCCTTACGGATCAATTCCACCATAGGGATGGCATTCCTCGGGGTTTTTGTCTCCTTAGCCCAGGCTTTGTCCAAACTCGGTCCAGTAAAACCTCCCGCGTTGCCCATTCCTACGAGGATTTATGTGCTGCCCTCATTTTACTGAGCTCCACCTCCGGAGCCCAAATTACACGGCAGAAAACAGATGTTAATTAAACACCAGCCCCAAAGGGGTGGTTTGGTGTCCCTCAAAGAGGCGGTTTGGGGTCCCCAAAGAGGTGGTTTGGGGTCCCTCAAAGAGGTGTTTTGGTGTCCCCAAAGAGGTGGTTTGGAGTCCCCAAAGAGGTGGTTTTGTGTCCCCCCAAAGAGGTGGTTTGGGGTCCCTCAAAGAGGTGTTTTGGTGTCCCCAAAGAGGTGGTTTGGAGTCCTCAAAGAGGTGGTTTGGGTTTCCCAAAGAGGTGGTTTGGGGTCCTCCAAAGAGGTGTTTGGGTGTCCCCCAAAGAGGCAGTTTTGTGTCCCCAAAAGAGGTGTTTTGGTGTCCCCAAAGAGGTGGTTTTGTGTCCCCAAAGAGGTGGCTTTGTGTCCCCAAAAGAAGTGGTTTGGTGTCCCCAAAAGAAGTGGTTTGGTTTCCCCAAAGAGGTGGTTTTGTGTCCCCCAAAGGCGGTTTGGTGTCCCCCCACGAGGCGGTTTGGTGTCCCCCAAGAGGTGTTTGGGTTCCCAGGGCTCTGGAAAGTCACCGAGAAGGGCCAAGCAAAGCCGGGCAGGGTGGTTATCGACCCATCCACCACCTCGTGCCTTTCCGGGGGGGTTGATCCCGTCCTGCCGGCTCCTTGGGATTGACGTTTGTCCCCTCTTGCAGGTCCAGCCCAGCCGCAAGATGTCCTGCGAGAAAACCGCGTGCGCCGAGCCCTGCGCCGCCGCCTGCAACGAGCCCTGCGTGGTGGCCTGCCCCGACTCCCGGGTCATCATCTTCCCGCCCCCCGTGGTGGTCACCTTCCCGGGGCCCATCCTCACCACGTACCCGCAGGAAACCGTGGTGGGCTCCACGGAGTCGGCCGAGCTGGCCGGGGCGCTGGAGGCGGGCGTGCCCATCGGGACGGGGCAGAAGGGCCTGGAGTGCCTGGAGTCCTGCTGCGTCCCGCAGCTGGTGGCCAAGTGTGACCCGCCCTGCATCACCCAGTGTGCCACAAAATGCATCCCGCCCTGTNGTGTGCCACCAAGTGCGCCCCGCCGTGCCCGCCGCCCTGCGCCACCCCCTGTGCCACCAAGTGCGTGACCAAGTGCGTCCCCGCCTGCGCCCCGCCCTGCGCCGCCCCCTGCCCCACCAAGTGCGTCCCCGAGCGCTCCTACACCTTCTCCACCCGCTGGAAGCACCCGTGCCAGAGGGGCCTCTGCAAGAAGATCTGAGCGGTTTCAGGGAAAGAACCGACGGGAAAGGAAACGAGGGAAGAAGCGAAGGAACACGGAATGTTGATCCGAAGGCTGCCGGAGAGGGAAGCGCCGCTGGAAACCAGGACCCTGCGTTTTGAGTCTAGGATAGAGCTTTAGTTTAGTTGAGGCTTTTTCTTTCTTCTTGGGGCTTTGCATTCTTCTGTCTGTGCTTCGGACTTTTCTCTGCCCGGCTCGGCACCGAGCGTGGATCGGAACCGAGGGATTTTGGGGAACGGTGGGGATTGGAAGGTCTCAGCAAGTGCGAGGGGAGGGGTGTCGGGCTGGAAGGGGCCAGGCTGGAGCGGGTGATAGGTTTGGGCTTTTCTAGGAGTCGGCTCCTCTTTGTCTGCATTATTCTCTCTGCCAGTGTCGACTCCACTTTGCATTCCCATTAAAATGCTGCTGCATCAAACCCGTTGGCCTTCCGAATTCCCTTTTTCCTCTGCTCCTTGCGCTCTCCTGGGGACACTCGGCCTTGGATAGAGAGGGACAGGCGGCCTCCAGGCTCTTCCTGGACCGCTCCAAACTCGGCGGAAGGTAAAATTTAGGGTTTGGTTCTGCTCTGCATGTACCCGTGCCGAAATGGGCTCTCAGCCACATGGGCCAGGAAACCTGAGAGCAGAACTCCTAAAAATTCCCGGCCCTGCGTTTTCCGGGATAAAAGATTTTTATTCCTAGAGAAACCTGGCTCTGCATTTTCCGGGATAAAACCTTTAGATTGTACCAAAACGGGAACTTTTAGTGTCCTGCTCATAACCAGCCCTGTTTGGGGATTTTCTTCCCTCTAAACAAAGGGAACTGAGCCAAATCCAAGCTTTTTTTCCCCCATTTCTGCATCCGAACTTTCCTGAACTGCTTTTCCAAGGCCTCTTCTCCACCTCTCCGTGGTGACAGGGAGGGACCTGGAGCTTCCTTGCTCCCGGTCAAAGCCCCAGATTCCAAGAGCCGGTGCCAGCAGTGGATCCCTCCGGGCGGTTTGGGATGCCAGGCGTGCCCTGCTCGTCCCATTCCAAAGCAATTCCGGGGCGCTGGTTTTATCCCAAAGATTATGTTCATTCTTCCCTAATGGCCACGTTGGAGCCGCGGCTGGAATTCTGGGTCATTCCCCCCGCAATTACCCGCACCCCAAAATATCCCAAGGCAGAACAAAGGGAGCCAGGACGCTTCCCAAACACTCCCGGCTGGATTACGCCTGGACCTGGAATGTTAATTTAATGTTAATTAGCTCTTATTTGGGTTGCGTTCCCTAAGACTGGAATAATTGATTTTGGGGGGAGGGAGGAGGGAAAAAACAAAAGGTCATAATTTTCATAATTTCATCATTTCGCACGTTTTTATTTCTTTATCTTCTCCGAATTTTTTTTTTTTAAAGTAAATTGATGGTTTTTACCCCAAAGTTGCTCTTCTTTTGTTTTATGGTGCCAGTAATCAAGACTTGGGGAACGTTTCCCGTCAGCTCAAGTTTAAAGAGGGGCTCCCAAAATCCGCTGGAATCCCTAAATCCGGCCATTCCAGAAGTTCACTCTCTTCACGTTTTGAAAGAAATTGGAGTGTTTGGTTGTTTGTTTTTTTTAAACATTGAAAATAAATTAAAGTAAATAAAAATAAATAAAATTTTATTGAGAACCAAGCCCCGAGTCACCAGGCTGGAAGAAAACCCCGTTTCCCACAATTTTTCCCCACCAAATTCCTTCAGAAAAAAAAAAAAAGGCAATCTCCAACTTTTTTTTTGTGGACATCCTTGAAATATTGGAATGTAGAGAGGTGGGGGGGGAAAAAAAAGGGATATTTGAGGAGAGAGGTAAAACAGGAAAACCTGCGGATAATCCAGCTGTGGACAAACCACCAAAACCACCGGAGAGACGCTTGGAAAAAGTCAGGAATTCCTCTTCCCGCTGCCGGGAATGTCCCGAAATCCCTGTTTACGACCCGAGGCCGCTCCTATCGCTTTCCCAGTGTGTTTTTTTGGGGTTTTTTTTGGTTTTTCTTTGACACGACTGCTGAGATTTTGGGAAAGCAGAGGGGGTTATTAAATCCCTTTTTCTCTAGAGGAGATAATTGCTGCCCTCCGGGGAATCGCGCGGATTCCATGGACGGGATCCAGCTGTTGGTATCTCCCCCGCCACGTCTGACGTGATTTACGGGATTTCCTCAAACCCGCAGGGAGGTTTTGATGTTTGGCTGCCCTGAGAGTGATTAAATAACGCCAATAAGTGACAAATAATTAAATCTGGTCTGGCAGCAAGGCAAAAAAGGAGACAAGGAGGGAAGACGAGACCATCGGAAAGGGGAATTAATTCGGATTTCGATTTGTTCAGGAGTAACAAGGTTTCAGAACAGTTTATGAATATTAAATATTTGGAGAGCCTGGGATTTTTCGATCCGTTTGGGGATCCACAAAATTCCGTGGGCTTATAAAAAATTAATGTTTGGAAAGCCTGGGATTTTTCGATCCGTTTGGGGATCCACAAAATTCCGTGGGCTTATAAAAAATTAATGTTTGGAAAGCCTGGGATTTTTCGATCCGTTTAGGGATCCACAAAATTCTGTGGGCTCATAAATAATTAATGTTTGGAAAGTCTGGGGTTTTTGGATCCATATTGGGGCCCCACAAAATTCCCTGGGCTTATAAAAAAATTAATGTTCGGAAAATCTGGGATTTTTGGATCCACTGGGGCCTCCACAACCGGGTTTACACAACTTCCACAAATCCCTCTCCTGCCCTGTTTTGCGCCGAGAAGGAAAAGCCCCGGGGGAAGGCAGCTCCGGCTGGGATGGTGCAGGATTTGTTCCTTTAGGGTGTCCCATGGAACGGGAGCGTCCGACAATTACCGGGATTTACGGGCTCAGCGAGGAGATAATGAGCCCGTAAACGCTAATCCCCAACCTGCTGCTGGCTCCTCAGGGTGGCCCGGAATCCTCGAATTCCTGCCCAATATTTCCCCTGGATTTATCCTCCCTGCGCCTTCCGAGCTTCCGGAACTCTCCTTCCCCTCCTCGAGGAAGACTTTGAGGGCGAAGTGAGGGAAGACGCAGCAGGGATTTTCCTCAGACCCCGAACTCGGGGCGGCCGGTTGGGTTCCCTCCGTATTCCACCCAAAAAAAAAAAAAGGAGGATTTTGGGATCTCCATTCTCCGGGTGCTCTGCCGCGTTTTTTGGGGGGGTGCCCCCCTCTCTCCCAGGGCGGTTCTGGACCAGCCGGGCGGGTTCGGGGTCACTGAGTCACCCCCAGATCCTAACAAAGATCTTGGCGTGGTCGGGTCGCTTCTCCTTGAATTCCTCCGGGAATCTGCGGTATCACCACACCCCTGGCACCGCCATCCTTATCTCATCTCTTATCTCCGCGGCTGGCCGAAGGCAGCGTCCCCTGGAGATAAGGATAAGGGTGATAAGAACCCCGCAGGTCTGCAGAAATGACCGAGGCTCGGAGGGGTTCGGGTGGGAGGGGGACACCGGGATGAGCGCGGGGATGGAGCTGGAGATCGGGACTGGAGATCGGGATTGCCCAGCCTGGGCAGGAGCAGCTTTGGGGTGACCTAATTGTGGCTTCCAGGACCTGAAGGAGCCGACAAAAACCCTGGAAGAGACGATTTCCAAGGGACGGAGCGCCGGGACAATGGGAATTCCACCTCAGCGTCTTATGGGAACGAGGGGCCCTGAAACGCATCGGGCATTTCCGGAGACAAAACATTTTCTATCCCAAAAAAAAATTGCGCATAATTCCTCGTTAGATTTGGGAAACTTTGGCTTGAATTCCCTGGTGTCGAAGGAATCCAAATCCCGCAGTTTGGGATTAAATAAACCTGATTCTTATCGATTTTTATGGTGAATCACAGAATTTCTTTGCATCAGAAAATAACAAAATTATCCCTGGAAATGGAGAGTTTATATTTATATAATTTACTATATATAATTTATGCTCTATGTTTTTAATTTGGAAAGATTAATTTAGGCCACCGCCCGGCTGGGTTTTAAACTTTTTTTAACAGCAGAAATTCAGATTTTTAAGATGAGTAATCCCTCTGTGCATCTTTTCCGTTGATAAAAAAAAAATCCTCACCGCACAAAGACCAGAAAGTTTTGCAAATTTAAGACTTTGATTTGGGGAAAAATAATGGGTTTTGTGTTAAAAAAAAAATAACCTCGACCCGCGGAGCTCTGCGGGGTCCCCTTAAGAGGAAAAAGAGATCGGGTTTTAAAGTGAAACTATTACTCATTATCGAGTCCCGAACGTGCAGCAACCCGCAATTAATTCGATGACAGCTGAGCGCTTTCATCGCGCCGACGCGCTTTGAAGTCCTCGAATCCATGGAAAAAAAAAAAAAAACAACAAAAACAAAACGGGAACGAGCCGGGGAAGTGTCGCCTTCCTCAGAACATCCTACGGGATCTGATCCCTGCCAGGGAATCCGGGGTGGAAAGGAGCCAGGGATGGGTTTGGTGCCCAAGTTCTGCTCCCTCCCGCCCCGTCCGTGTCTGGAAAATGGGAGTTCCCTGCGGAGACCTTCACGGTTTTCACGGAATTATGGAATGGTTTGGGCTGGAAGGACCTCCTAACACATTCCATTATCCCAGGTTGCTCCAACCCGGCCTTGGACACTTCCAGGGATGGGGAAATCCATGGAATAACCCGAGCCGGGGCCTCCCCGCCCTCCCAGGGAAGGATTTATCCCCAATTCCTTATCTAAGCATCACTTCGGAACGTGTCGCTCTGCTCTGGGCGACGAAGTGGCGATGGGTGGACCCACGGTCTCCAGGTCTTTTCCAACCTGAATAATTCCCTGATGCCCGCGACAGCGATCCTGGGAGAACCCCAAATCCCTTGGCAGATGGATATCGCTCCGCGGGGCTCCCAATTAACACCCACCCCTGAGAGGGGTAATTAGAGCGCCCCGGAACGAGCCGACCACCCCTGATTTGCAGCTAAATGAGATAAAAATCGGCGACAAATGGGGCCCGGAGCCTCGGGGCGCTGCAGGAACGGGATAAAAGCACTCGCAGCTCAGGGCTCTTTACCCCGCTTCTCCCAACTTTCCCTCTCCGCTGGAATCAGGTGAGTCCGGGGCTCATTCTTTTAACCCTTAGATCTTTTATTTTAGTTTAAATCTTTGCTGTTATCTTTTATTTCAGTGTAAAACTCCGGTTTTTATCTTTCATTTTAGGGTAAAGCTTTGCTGTTGAGCTGTTTGCTGCTAATAACGCTCCGCCGAGGCCTTTGAAAATCGTGAATTTGGGGGGATAAACTGAGATTTGGAGACCTCCAAGGCTTTTAAACACTTTGCATTAGAGCAGCATTGGGCGGGTTTAAACTCTCTCCTGGGCTTAAACAGCCTCACCCTGATTTTTTAGGGCGGTTATTTTGGAACTCTTTGCTGTGCGCACCGATTTCGGGGTGACGGGTGTTCTGATTTCCCCGGGGGGTAAAGCTTTGCTGTTGAGCTGAAACCCTCTCCTGGGCTTAAGCAGCCTCGCTCTAGAAGCGCTTAAACAGCCTCAATTTGATTTTTTGGGGTGGTTATTTTGGAACTCTTTGCCCCAGTGAGCTGTGCCCCAGTTTGAAGGCGATGGATGTTCTGACCTCCTCTCTGTGTTTTACTTAAACAGCCTCAATTTGATTTTGGCTTAAGCAGCCTCGCTCTAGAAGCGCTTAAACAGCCTCAATTTGATTTTTTGGGGTGGTTATTTTGGAACTCCTTGCCGTGAGTTCTGCACCAGTTTACAGGTGATGGATGTTCCGATCTCCTCGCTGTGTTTTAGGCTCGGACTTGACCTAAACCCTCTCCTGGGCTTAAGCAGCCTCGCTCTAGAAGCGCTTTGATGCCGGAGGTTGATTTTTGGGGTGGTTATTTTGGAACTCCTTGCCGTGGGCTGTGCCCCAGTTTATTGGTGATGGATGTTCCGACCTCCTCGCTGTGTTTTAGGCTCGGACCCGACCCAAACCCCGTCCCGGGCTTTGCAGAGCCATGTCTCACTGCGGGGACCTGTGCGTGCCCTCGGGCTGGGACTGGCCGTGCCCGCAGCCCCCGACCAACGCCTGCAGCGAGCCCTGCGTCGCCTCCTGCGACGACTCCAAGGCCATCATCTACCCCCCGCCCGTGGTCCTGACCTTCCCGGGGCCCATCCTCAGCTCCTGCCCGCAGGAGAGCTTCGTGGGAAGCTGCAGCCCCCTGGCCCCCGGCCGCTCCTTCTGCGCCGGGGCTTCTCCGGGGCACCGGGGCTACGGGAGCGCGGTGGGCTTGAGGGGCTCCATCCTCTTCGGAGGCTCCGGCGCCTGCGGGGGGGCCTGGAATTCCGGCCGATCCTACAACTCCAGGTGCTCCTCGCTGGGAAGGGGGAGCTGCGGCCCCTTCCTGCACCGCCAGTACAGCGCCTGCAGCCGAGGGAGTTGTGGCCCCTGGTGAAAACTGCCCGGGGAATTCAGCTCCAGGGATGCGGAGCTTGAGTTTTGGGGCAGGAATCCTTGCGGGAATTTGGGATGTTAAAGGTCCTGAGGTGTCTGTGTTAATTCCGTGGTTCTGCTTCCCGTGCCCGTTAAAAACCATTTGTTGCACCAGCCTGGCATGGGGTTTATTCCACCTCTCTCTTCCTCCCGAGCTCCCCCATTTCTCTCCCAGATGCTCCCATTTGATTTCCTAAATCATCGATGACGGCTTCCTTCCACCCACGAGTTCTGGGTAACTTTGGAAAAAGGGAATTTGGGCCCTTCAGTGTCAGAAACAATAAAAATTCTCTCAATATCCAGAGAAAATCGTGCTCTGTACACACACCCTGCCCAAGCAGAGCCTGGAGCCAGGAGTTTTCCAGGACAGGATGGAAATCCATCCCTTTGGAATGAGCAGGAGCCTCGAGGGAGGAAAAAACCCCACTTTTAAAATGTCCTAAAGACACCGAGGTCAACTCCATTCTCTTCCTGGGATGATGAGGGGGAGAGAATCCCTGATCCCAGAGTTCAGTTACTTAATTCCAGAATCCTTTAGAATGGAAAAGGCCCCCAAACTTCCATGGGTCAACATCATTTCACCCAGCCCAGAGCCCCCAGTGCCACCTCCAGGGATCCCTCGGACACCTCCAGGGGTGGCCGCTCCAAACCCTCTCTGGGCAGCCCCTTCCAAGGCCCAGCCACCCTTTCCAGGAGGGATTTTCCCAAATATCCACCCCGAGCCTCCCCTGGCACAGCTCGAGGCCGTTCCCTCTCGTCCTGCCTCTGTTCCTTGGGATCAGGTCCCAAATGCCCCCCTGGAAGAGCCTGAAATTCCACCCCTGAGCCTCCTTCTCCCGCCCTTTTCACCGGGAATCCTACCAGAAAATTTTAGGAACATCCCCACAGTGTGGATGAAGGGACAACACCCCAGCAGCCCCCAGGACTTTCCCTTGGCTGTGGTTCCACACCCCCGCGATCCCTGGGGCTCAAACCAGGCCCCATCCGAGCATCTCCGGCCAAGAATTTTTGGCTGAAAAAGGAAAAGGAAACCACCAGAAAATGGCTGCGGTGCAACATCGGGTTTAATTGAAACGGGACCGGGATTTCACAGGAGAAGCCCCTCTCCAGGATCCACATTCCCAGGACGTGGAGCTGCTGCCCACCAGGATCCCGGCCCTCTCATAGCCGCGTCCCTCTGCTCCCTTGTGGGCCTGGATTCTCCTGGGTCTGGATTTTCCAGGGGGGGTTTTCCTGGGTCTGGATCTTCCTGGGGGTTTTCCTGGGTCTGGATTCCCAGGGAATCCCCGCAGGGCTCAGCAGCTCCCGCGGTAGTAACTGGAGTAGCGGGAATAGCCGGGGTAGGAATAGCAGGACAAGGAATTCCGGCCGCCAACAGAGGCTCCGGTCTCGCAGGCGCTGAAGGAGTTTCCCATTCCCGACGGGAACGCGGAGCCCACGACGCTCTCCTGGGGGCAGGAGCTGAGGATGGGCCCCGGGAAGGTGACGACCACGGGCGGGGGGTAGAGCACGGCCCGCGAGTCCCCGCAGGAGGTGACGCAGGGCTGGCTCCAGGCGCCGGCCAGGGGCTGCGGGCAGGACACCTCGCAGAGCTGCTGGAAGGACATCGCCGGGGCTGGGGGTGACCCTGGGGCACAC
Organism: Gymnorhina tibicen; assembly: GCA_013399875.1. Taxonomy (NCBI): domain Eukaryota; kingdom Metazoa; phylum Chordata; class Aves; order Passeriformes; family Artamidae; genus Gymnorhina; species Gymnorhina tibicen. The sequence goes on along the minus strand of VXAZ01008424.1, from coordinate 3,171 downwards.
AGAGGGGACAGCGTGAGGGGACGGAGCAGGGGAGGGCAGAGGGGAGCCCTGATTTATTCCAGAGCTCCTGTTTGCAACACTTGTGTTGCCAATATTCGT
>VXAZ01008423.1:0-19962 GCA_013399875.1 Gymnorhina tibicen | reverse complement strand
AAGCAGTGACTTTGGGAAGAGGAATTGCGTGCTGTTGGCGGAGTGAAACTCCNAATTGCGTGCTGTTGGCGGAGTGAAACTCCCCGATCGCCCAGCGCTGTTTTGCTTGCTGTTGCTTGCTTAATAAATTAATTTGATCTAATTGACTTGGCTCCTTGTCAATTCACTGGGCCACATCTATAACACAATCAGAACACGTTTTCATTCTGACTCATCAGATGCCAGGGAGACATGCAGAGCCCAGAGCCCCCAGAAATTTCCAGCCAATCATAGCTTTTTTCACTGATGACTCCCCAGGTGCCAGGCAGTCCCGCAGCACCTGGCGCTCCCCACCCGGACCCCACCTGCCTCCCCACCTCACCCCCAGCGCCCCCCGGGAGCAGAATCTGGGGAGGGGGGAGGTGGGGGGCACTCAGGCTGGGCCCCCCTGCGCTGTCCCGGCGGGGCCGAGTGCGGGCGGGAGCCCCGCGGGGCCCGGCCCTGCCCGGGCCCGGCTGATGCCCCCCGCCCGCGCTCTACACTGGTCCGGACTGGTGCTCCCAGTGCCGCGTGGGGCGGGGCCGCTTTGGGGACCCCCCCAGGGCACAGCGCAGCTGCTTTGGGGCTGTCGGCACCACCCGGCGCTGGGGATGGGGCGTGTGGGGGCAACTGGGGCCGTACTGGTGGGACTGGTGGTGCTGGGAGCCCCCTGACCACAGCCGGGAGGGGGAGGGGGAGGAGCTTGGGAGGAGCTTGGGACCTCAAATTCAGCAAAAGGAGGGATGGGACGCTCAAAGTGAACGGGGGGGGGCTGGGACCCCAAAAAAACAGTCACAGGGGAGGGGGATTGAGGACTGAGGGGACCATGAGAAAGGGAAGAAGAGGTGGGAAAAGACGGGGCTGGGATCCCCTGATACCGAAATTGGCCAGAATAAACTTTCTAACACAATTTGAAGCATCAGAAAGCAGGCAGTCTTTATCTGTGCAGGGCACGGAGAAGGATATTTCTTTATTCTCTGTGTGTTGTGGGATTTTACAACAAGTATTTATTCCATCACGATAATAATATATTCATTAAAAGATGTTTCTTATCTAATACATAAACACCACTGTTGGGGTTTTAGGAGTTCTTTTTTTGTTCTTTTCTTTTCCTCTTAAAGAATTTTTCCCCATGCTAAGGGACAAATTGCTGGGTGCTTAAAAGAGACAAAAGGGCCTGGCCACAGCGGGAGGGGTGCAGCTGTCCTCTTTTACCTGGGGTTTTTCTCACGTGGGGGCGGAGATGCCGCAAGATTTGAACTGAGAAAAAGGGGTTGGGTTCCTAGGGTTGAGTGCCTAGGCCTCTTTGTTCTCCTGGTGTTCCGAGCAGAGGGAGAGACCGAAGTTGTGGTAGGAAGAATTCAGCATTGCTGCGGGGTTCTGCCTTCTGCTGCCTTCCTTCTACTGTGAGTGGAGCTTGCTCACTGGAGCAGCTGTTGCACGGGGACCCTATTTAACACCCTACCTCACTAAAAGAGAGACCCTTTCACCATCTGCTTGGGTGCCTCAGGGGGACCCGGGACCCCAAGCCCTCCTTTCCCTGCTCTGCTGGGAGGCAGCTGCCCTGCCACCACCGTTTCTCTGCTGCTGCTTTGAGGCTTCGCTACACTGCAGTGCTGCCAGCACCGCACCCTGCTGAGACGTCCACGAGTTTCCCACTGCAGCTCTGGAGTTCGATACATCTCATCTACCACCCAGGATTTCATGCTCGTCCCTGCTGTTCCAGCCTGCTGCTCCCGAGGGTCCTGCTGGGGCACCGGGATCGGCTGCCCAGGGGGTTTGTGAAGCTTCTTTCTCCCATCCCTTCCCAGCCCAGGCACATCCTCCACTGCCGCGTGCTCCCCGAGCTCGCTCCGGAGCGCCCCCTGCAGGCGCGGGGGAACCATCGCACCCGCCCTGCCCAGCGGGAGCCGCCAGCGCCCCTGCCGGCCGTGAGCGTCCCTGCACCAAAGGGGACAGGGCCTGGCAGCCGAGAGGGTGTCACAGGTTCTGGTCCTGTTTGGTGTTACTGACACAGTTATTGCTGTTTTGTTTGCCTTGCTATATATATATATATATAAGTAAAGAACTGTTATTTCTTTTCCCCATATCTTTGCCTGAAAGCCCCTTAATTTCAAAATTATAATGATTTGGAGGGAAGTAGGTTACATTTTCCATTCCAAGGGAGGCTTCTGCCTTCCTTGGCAGACACCTATCTCTCAAACCAAGACAACCACTTTCCTAGAACTATTTTGCATGCATCCTCCTCCTATTGAAAGGCCTTGTATGGTCCTGGAGGGTCATCTAAAGGGGTCTCCAGTGGTCATATTCACTGAATGCTTTGATATAAAAGGTGACCTTGCCTTGAACTTTTTCTGTGAGCATGCGCTGTTGCTTCTTTTTTACGTGACTTGCAAAAAAATCCACTATAGTCCTTTCTATCTGTTTCTCCACTGGTTCCACCTATGTTTATCATCCTGTGTAAATAATGCTCTCTTATCTTATTTGCTAGTTAGTCTTTAAGCTCTATTCCGCAGCTTTAGGGAAACTGAGAATTTCTATTCTCTATGTTATTTATCAGGACTACCTCNTGCACTGCTACCCCCAACTGAGCGTAAGGGGGGGTGGGATGCCCAAACTGAGCAGGACAGGGCTGGGACTCCCAAAACCAAGCATAGGGGAGGTGGGTTGAGGACTGGGGGGACGATGGGAAAGGGAGGAAAAGAGGGGGTTGGGATTCCTCAAACAGAGCAGGAGGGGGATGGGACACACAAATTGGGTTGGGAGGGGTCTGTGGATTTAGGGAACAATGGAAAAGGAGGTGGAGGGAAAAGCTGAAGTTGGGATGGAAGAAGGGCAGTTCCATGGGTATCCATCCTTATACACTAGCACTTAAGCCCTGGAGCAAGTCCCTAGGGCTTGGGGTGGAGGGGGAGGGGGCAGATCCACACTGAGGGGGTCCCGCCCACGTCCATCCCCAGTGGGGTTCCCCTCACCAGCAGCCAGTGCTGTGGCAGCTGTGGGGCAAGACGGGGTGGGAAAGAACCGGAAGGAAGAGAAGAGAGAGAGAAGGAGGAGGAGCAGGAAGAGGAGGAGCATGAAAAAGAGCAGAAGGAGAAGCGGGCGAGATACTGCTTGCTGTGTCCGCAGCCCCTGTGGCCCCAGGAGCATCACGCCCCCTCCTAGCATCCCTCAGGTGACCGGGAAGGGGGAGTTTGCCCCAAATATACTGGGGAGTCTCTGGCAGGGATTTTTTTGGAGGGGTGTTTGGATCCTGTAGATTCTGGAATCAAGCCCCAAATATCTTTGCATTTCCCTGCGACGTTTTGTTGGGGGGGGTGGGGGTGTGTTTGGAACTTGCAGGACTCCAGAGATGAGCCTCATATGACCCTTGTAGGGACATTGTGGGGGTCCATGTAGCGATTGCCCAGTACTGGCTGGGTGGGACATCAGTTCTGGGTATTCCCGGGAGAGCCAGGGGAGTGTAACGTGGGACCACCAGAGTGGGGAGAGTGGAGAGGGGTGATACTGGAGTTGGAGGACCCCTGGCAGCCTGGGGGGGTGGGAGAGCACAGAGATGAGGGAGGACTGGGACCTCCAACCCTGAAAGAGGTGGCAGGGAGAAGGAGGAGCCCCGAGTGCCTGGAATGAGGAGAGCTTGGAGAGGGCAACCCTGGGACAACCTGGGAGCTGAAGGTGAATTGGGGAAAAGGAAACCCTGGAGCCCCCAGCATCTCTAAGCAGGACTCCAAAGAGGGGAGATCATCAGGATCCACGGGGACCCCAGAACGCCAAAGTGGGGAGACTGGCTAGGGGGAACTCTTTGGAAGGGTTTTTTGGACTGATTCAGGAGGATGTGGAGCAGCATGAAGTGACCATAACCCCCATCCCCTTCTCTTGCGCCACTTGGAGGGAACTGGGGATAAAATGAAGCCTGGGAAGGAGGGAGGGGTGGGGGAAAGAAGTTTTACTAGGATTTGTTTTCATTCTCATTCTCTTGCTGTGATTTGACTGGATGTAAATTCAAATAATTTCCCCAAGCTGGGTCTGTGGTGCCTGTGGCAGTGGCACGTGAGTGCCCTCTCCCCTGCCTTGATCCTAGCACGAGCCTTTCCTTTGGTGTTCTCTGCTCTGCCTGGGGCAGGAGGGCACTGATGGAGCAGCCTTGGTGTCACTAGGCACCTGGCTGGGCTTAAACTGTTACATGTGGCACACTGGGAAGGTTAAACATAAAGCTTAAAGCAAACACAGTTTCTGGAGGGGATTCTCCACCCCTTTGCCTTTCCTGGGAGCCATAGGGCAACACGCCGGGCACAACAGCCCAAACTGCTGGAGCACAGCCAATTGCTCAGACTGTGACTGTGAACTCCTTGCCCTCATTCCAAGTGTGTGATGATACTTAAGCAGCTCCGGGAATCTGTTTCCAGTCTCCATGAGCTCATATTTACACAGCCCCAAGGATTTGGTTCAGTCTCCATGAGCTCGGCTGTGAGGGTGAGTTCTGGAAAAACAGCTTCTCTCTGTAAAACTCAGGGCTGGTTAAGTTGGCACTGGCTGGAGTGATGCTAGGGATGAGATGGAGCTGAACACCCAGACCACGGCCTCATCTTTGGGGGGATTGAAATAACCAACTGATGAAATAAAAGTAGCAAGTTAAAGAGGGAGAGGAATAAAACCCCAAACTCACTACTTTTCAGCTGGTTTTATTGAAGCTTTTGCCACCACAGCTGGGTTTGAGTGTCTGGATGTGGTTTTTAGGTGAATTCTAGTTTTTGCTGCCTTGTAAGCACTTTTTGGTGATTTTATTGGGTTTTTTTCAGCCCCTTCTAGCTCCTGCAGCAGTGCCTTTGTGGTGGGTTAGTATTTGGGGGCCCTCAGACCCCCTGATGCAGCCTCAGGTGAGCAAAGCCACCCTGAGCAGATACAGGTGTGTCCCTGCACTGCTGCAGGGGCCCCAGAACCACCGCTGCCCTCCCCAGCTCTTGCTCCCTCCTGCCCCTTTGCAGGTGTGAGGGAGGAGAGGAAAAACCTGCATCACTCTCCTGGTTCCAAGCCCAGAGACAGTTTATTTAAACTCTTGTTCTGGAAAGGAGCTGGAGCCTTTCCCTGGAGCAGAATGCTGTGCCCAGGAGCAGGAAATGGCTCTGTATGGGGAAGACTGGTAGGTTCCATCACCCCTAAATCATCCATGGCACTTGTGGCCAATGGGTGAAGGGGCCAGAGGTGCCCCTGGGAGGGGGTTTGTGAGCTGGTGCCACCCCAGCTCACAAACCCCCTCTGCAGAATTTCCCGAGGCAGCTGCTTTGATCCAAAACAGGTGTGTGAGTGGGTGGGAGTGAAGAAATCTGGGAGAGAGGAAAGAAGGGGAAAAGCTTGGAGGAAGAGAAATTTCTGTGCCTCCATCCCCTTTTCCTACCTCTTCCTCCCCCTCCGGTTTTTCACCCCCAAATGCCCTGACCTGCAGCCTGGAGCAGGAGGAATTGAGGGGTTGGGGACAGTAACAAAACACCTCATCAATTAAAACGTCTTCAAAATTCAGGCATTTGGAGGGGGAAAAAATCATCCTTTTGGGTCTTAACTTTTCAAGCACAGGCATGGTGGTTCTCAAAAGGAAAATAGTTACCTGGGGAAAGTACCAGATTCGGGGGCTAGTAATAATTTTATTTACAGTGATGACAAAAACACATGCTGGGTATTGATGTGAAGAATTTATATAGTTATAATAAATATAGAAACACTTTGCAGTTGCCAGTGACTTGACAGCAGCATCCACAGATGTTTCCAGTCTGTTTCAGTTGACCTTTGTTCTGTTTCTTTGATTTTTCTTCCTTATAAATATTCAACAAATTGCTCCTGTGGGACCAGCTTTGAGTTGCTGAGAGCTGTGACTGCCCAGGGGGTTGGGAGGATTATCAGCTTTTTGTGTTTTTATTTCAGGACCACAGGAGCATCCTGGCAGAGCCCCAGGAGGGAGCAGGACCTGGTCAGGCCCTGTGAGTTTGGGGTGTTGTCCAAGATCTTCTCGTGGCAGAAGGAGCTGAGGAACGCTCTTGTCCCTGGAGAGTGCCCCTGTCCCCTCTGTGGCCTGGGGAATGGCAGAAACCCCTTGTGAGGAAGGTACAGAGGCACCTTCTCCTGTCCCAGGGGCTTCATGAGCTGCCCTGCACAGGGTGGGGAATCAGGGTTGGCTCAAGTGGGGCCATCCAGCACCTCCTGGGGTGCCCTGGGTGGCCTGGAGTGGGAGCTGGGGCTGAAAACCCTTCTGGACTTCTGCAAGTTCTTGAGACAACACCTTTCCAGGGCACCCAGAGCCAGCAGGAGTTGGCTGAGAAACAGAATTGAAAAAACAAAGCAAGTCCTGGTTTTTTGAAAGCTGAAATTGTGTTTGCCTTCCTGCTGCAGACATAAACCTGGCAAAGGAATAATGGTGCCTGACTGTCCTTAGAGGAAAATGCCCCAAATCAGGCCTTTCCTACTCTCCACTTCCCAGTGTGAGTGGGAACTCACTTTGTTTGTACAGGTGGAGACTTGGATTCTGTGATGGAGCTGCTGCAGCAAAGAGCAGAGGGAAGGGCCAGTAAGCACCAGCTTGGTTTGTGGGGATGTTGTTTCAGGATGTGGCTCAGTGTGTTGGGGGAAACTGAAATGGTCAAAGGAGCTGGGAGAGGGGGGGTAAGAAATGTCAAGGTGTTTGCAAGCTGGAGGGTCTGGGGGATGGTGCCCATTCCATGGTGGAGGCACAGAGGTGATGCAGGGAGGTTGGGCAGCCTCAAAAATCCTTGGAAGCCAGTGATAGCACTGGGATGCCCCCTGGACTGAGCCTGTGCCCTGCTGGGAGCCCCAAATGTGTTTTGGGGCTGTGTTGGAAGGTTTTGAAGGCACCCATGAAGGAAATGTGAGAGCTGGGAGAACGTGGGATGCTGTTCATGCCTCTCCCACATGTTTTGTCCCAAGATTTCAGCCTCAGGTGCACCAAAGACAGAAAGGTGACCATTGGGGTCACTGTGCTTGCCGTGATGCTGCTTCTCACTGTCACCATCATTGTGCTGGCAGGTAAGTGACTGAGGGTGCAGGAACCACCCCAAAGTCTCCTCCCTGGAGGCAACCCCCCAGCATGAGTCACGTGGGCATGTTGTGCTTGTTTTCAGCTAAGAAACACCCACCCTGCACCACTCCTGCCCTGCCCAGCTGCCTGGAGAGTGGGATTGGCTTCGGGGACAAGTGCTTTTACTTCTTGGAGGAGGAAGTGGACTGGGAAGGGAGTCAGCGCTCCTGCCTCTCCCACCAAGCCCACCTGGCCACCATCGACACCAGGGAGGAGCTGGTAAGAGAAACCCCCAAGGGAGGCAGTGTGGAATAGCCTTCAGGGAGCAGATTTGGAAATTGCCTGAAGGGAGTGGCATGAAGGTACCTGTGATCCTTGCTTTCCCCACCTCCAGCATTTCCTCCTGCGGTATGGGAACTTCATGGAGTACTGGGTTGGTCTCCGGAGGGAAGGTTCCGGACCTTGGAGATGGCTCAATGGTTCCCTCTTCAATGCCCTGTACGTCCCATCTTCCGAAGAACAAATCCATGGCCTGGGCTGAGCCAGGGTGGGGGCTGGATGCAGGAAGCACAAGTAGATATAAATCTAATGAGGTGGGAGCAAGCAAACGCTACTTTTCCTGGCTGTGCCAAAGCATTCAGACACAACCCATGGATTTGTGGGATGCAGATGCTGATGGGGGCCTGGGGGCATCCCTGGATGAATCCCCTGAGACCAAGAACGTGAAAATATTCCCTCCATTGAGGAGTGGAAGGTAGTTTGGGGGGGTTTTGCTGGGGAGGTTGGTCCCTGCTCCTGCAGCACTGTTAATCCCTCTGGAAATGGGAATCCCTGCCATCCCAGCCATGTCCCATGAGCTCTCACTTTGCTGTCAATCTAGGTTCGACATCCAGGGCAACGGCCACTGCGCCTACACCAACTCACACAGGATCAGCAGCGACAGGTGCTCTGAGACGAAATTCTCTATCTGCAGTCACCTGCAGAGACACCCCAGTGAAGTTGAGAAGGATCCAAAAATCCTGAATTCTACCTGAAACCTTCCTCTTAGCAGAGATCCACCACCAGCTGCTGTTAACCCCACACAATGTGGTACTGAGTCTCTGTCATTTGTATTTGTTTGAATTTTAGCTGGAAAACAACTCACAGGTTGGGATGAGTCTGTTTGCTGAAAGTCTGTCAGTTGAGATAAGCCCATTTGCTAAATCGAAAGCCAATGATTGCACAAAAAAAATCAGTCGAAAGAGCTCCACTCTGGAGCGGGTGCTGAAGAGGCAAAGCCCCTGGGAAGGAGTTACACGGGAGAAGTCCATGGAGGACTGACCCTATAGAATGGACTCCACCCCAGAGCAGGGCAAGGACTCCTCTCTGTGCTGGGGAAGCAGCAGTATGAAGTGACCATAACCCCCCTCCCATTCTCCCTGTACTAGTGGTGGAGAGGAGGGAGGGAACTGGGGATACAGTGAAGCCTGGGAAGGAGGGAGGGGTGGAGGAAAGGAGTTGTATTAGGATTTGTTTTTCTTGTGATTTTGCCTTTTCTGGGACCCCAAAGGCAACAGCTGGGGCACAACAGCCCAAACTGCTGGAGAGCAGTGGCCCTCGGCCATTCCACGTTCCCTGTCTGTTCCATGTTCCCTGGCTCTCCCGTGTCCCTCCATTCTGTGGGGCTGGGGGCAGCAGCAAGACCCAGGGTGGCCCTGGAAGGGAACAACCCTGAGCCGCAACTGGGCCAGTTCCCCCAGTTCCACCCAGAGAGGCCCAGGTCACTCCCAGCATGGGCCCCGTGGATCCCAGTCACCCCCACTATGATCCCAATCACTTTCAGTTACACTCAGTATGATCCCAGTATGATCCCAGTCACTTCCAATATGATACCACTGTGATCCCAGCATGGTCCCAGGGGTTCTCATTCACCCCTAATATGGTTCCAGTCACCTCCAGTATGATTACTCCCACTACGGCTCCAGTCCCTCCCAGTATAATTCCAGTATGAACGCAATCACTCTCAGTACGATGCTATTTGCTCCCAGTATAGTCCCAGTTGCTCCCAATAACCCTGTACGGTTCCAGTCACTCCCAGATACCCCCAGTATTATTCCAGTTACTTCCTTTATGGTTCTTCTATGATCTCAGTCACTCCCAGTCTCTCCCACTATATCCCTGATGCCCCCAGCATGTTTCCAGTCACTTCCAGTCGCTCTCAGCAGATTCCAGCATGATTCCAGTTGCTCATAGCCACTCCCAGTCACCTCCATCATGACCGTGTCTTGAATGTAAAAATATTGCAGTTAGAAACTTGGACATAAAGTATTTCCAATAGAAGTTGTAAATCCCAGTGGACTGTGTGACAGCAGCTTTTGCTGGAGGGTGTGCAGCATCACAAAGACTTCATCAGTGTGGCTGTGGGTGCTTGGAGCTTTGTCCTGTGCCACTCCAGGATGTCATGAAACAAGACCTCACCTCCCACCAGCCCAGGTCACCCTCTGCTACCGCAAAGTCCTTGGACTTTGTTTCCACAACAGTAGACACAAAGTGTTTCTGCTCCTCCCCTTTGCAAAAATCCACGGAGAGCTGGGATTTTTCCAAACTCTTGTGTCTCCATTGTTCTGTATTCCTAAAGAACCAGCACCCCCTCCTGGTGAACACCGTGAGTTCCACGGATGGCCACCAGCTGCCCTTCCTGCCTAGAAATCTTGAAACTGCTTCTAAATGCTGCTCCCTTCAGCTCTTGGACAGCTACTCTGTACACAGAGCTGGGACAAAAATCCCCTGGTAATGTCTCATCAGGGAAGTGCTGCTTGCGTTGGAGGTGTGTGGGCAATCTCTGTCCATCCATAGATTTTTCACAGATCTCTACATGGGGTGTGCAGAGGAAGGAAGTACGGAAAGGAAGGAGTGTGCAAGCACCATGAGTGACACTTCCCCTCTCCGTATTTGTTCCTATCCATGGACACAGAGACATCCAAGAGGCCCTTGCACAGACCCTTCTGTCCCTGGATAAGGGAGGGCAGTGGGGATTGGTGGGTGGTGGGTCCCGGACAGGGGCGAGATCCAGCTCCACCCCTGCCAGGCCTTGCCAAGGATCAGTGCTGGCTGCTCTGGAATGGGAAAGCCCTCCAGTCTTGTCCCTGCCCAGAGGGGCAGTGCTGGCCTGGCCACACGAGTTGTTCTCCCCACAAGGTGCAGGAGATGAGAAGACAACCCTTCCAAAAACTGCCTGGAGCCGCAGCTCTGGGTGCTGCCCTTGAACCTCAGCTCTGGCAGCTGCTCTGGGAACATCCTCTGCCCCAGGCTGCAGGGGATGCAGGCAGAGCCCAGCTGGGCTCTGCCCTAGGGCCATCCCACAGGGAGAGCTGCACATAGGCAGGATTTAGTTCCCACAAAGAGCCAAGCCAGAGGTGCAGGGGAGTTGCACCAGCCCGGCCCGCACTGCTGAGCGTTGTACTCTGGGGCTGGGGCTCCCCGCAGAGGAGACAGCACTGCTGGGCCACAGGACACAAATCAGCTTCAGCCTGCATCTCACTGAAGTGAGGGGTGGGCTGGGAAGAGTGGGGAGGGTCAAGGGCAGTCGCAGAGCTGATCCTTGTGGAGGGACAAGGAAAAGGGAGTGGGAATACAGCAGTGAGGACAGCTGAGGGCTGCAGAGCAGCTCTGAATGTGGTGGGATCTGATGAGACTGACAGCTGGTCTGAAAGTCTCACAGAGCCAGACCTGAAGACAGTCAGAATTTACCCGTGAGATTTACCCATGAGAATCTGCATCACAGTGAAAGCCACAGTGAAAGTCAAGAAGATAATCAATGAAAGAAGATGTTCTTGTTATGGAACATTAAGTGTGTATAAGAAGGAACTTACATATAATATGTAAACAACTATACTTTTGGTTGTATAGCTAATTGTATTGCTGTTTGAATGGTCATTGTTTTGTAGACAGCCCTGTCACTGTTTGCTAAGCAGCCAGTTATAATAAGCCATGGTAAACTGCGGAAAGGTGTAAGAATAGTAGTAGAGATTATAATAAACTTTTTGCTTCTTGCAACTTCGGATTACAAAAAATGTGTGTCGTGGGTCCATCTCAACTGCAACAAAGTCACAGTGGTGCCCAGGGTTCCCTCAGCTTCCCTAGAGTCACAAAGGGTCTCCAGGGCTCCCGGAGTTTCCGTGGTGTCACAGTGGTGCCCAGGGTTCTGTCAGCTTCCCTAGCATCACAAAGGGGATCCAAAGTTCCCTGAGTTTCCGTGGTGTCACAGTAGTGCCTAGGGTTCCCTCAGCTTACCTAGAATCAGAAAAAGTCTCCAGGGCTGCCTGAGGTTCTGTGGTGTCATAGTGGTGCCCAGGGTTCCCTCAGCTTCCCTAGCGTCACAAAGGGTCTCCAGGGCTCCCTGAGGTTCCATGGTGACACAATGGAGCCAGGGTTCCATGTAGTTCCACAGCATCACTGTCCTGGGTTACAGTGTATTCTATTACCATGAGCTGTTAAGACCAGGTGTAGCGATGTTCCTTGCTTTCTCCCTCCGGAGTAACTTCTGTTAATGGGCCCATCAGTGCCTTGCCTCATGACTCACGATCCCATTGTGAGATGCTCTGCCTAGGGGGAAGGAGCCAAGCATTCCCACCTGGATAAAATCTGGGGTCTGGAACAGCACAAGCAGCCTTATCTGCTGGGATCCCAGAGGACAAGAGCCACACAACCACCACTGGACTTTCTGAGGAGGACCAGACTTTTTCTACAAGATCACCGCTTCAACAGAACCACTTCAAAGAGAACTGCAGCTACCACCTAATCGGACTGCTATTAACACCCTGCCTGGCAGGGTGCCAGGTTGTACCCCTGACTCCGTCAGGTTAAACCAGTTTCTCTGTATTATTGCTTTGCTATATATATATACACATATATATGTTAGAAAAAAATCTGTTATTCCTATTTGTCATATCTTTGCCTGAAAGCCCCTTAATTTCAAACTTATAATAATTTTGAGGGAAGGGGGTTGCATTTTCCATTCCAAGGGGGGCTCCTGCCTTCCTTAGCAGACACCTGTCTTTCAAACCAAGACTGTCACAAATAATCTCCAGGCCTCCCTGAGTTTCTGTTGTGTCACAGTGGTACCCAGGGTTTCCTCAGCTTCCCTAATGTCACAAATGGTCTCCAGGGCTTCCTGAGTTTCCATGGTGTCACAATGGTCCCCGGGCTTCCCTCAGCTTCCCTAGTGTCACAAAGGGTCTCCAAGGTTCCCTGACCTTCTGTGGTGTCACAGTGGAGACAGGGTTCCATGTAGTTCTACAGCATCACAAAGGGTCTCCTGGGTTCCCTGAGCTACTGTGGTGTCACAGTGAGACCAGGTTTCTGTCAGCTTCTCTAGCGTCACAAAGGGCCTCCAGTGCTTCCTGAGCTTCTGTGGTGTCACAGTGGTGCCCAGGGTTCCCTCAGCTTCTCTAGTGTCACAAAGGGTCTCCAAGGCTCCCTGAGTTTCTGTGGTGTCACAGTAGTGCCCATGATGGCCTCAGGTTCCCCAGTTTAAAAAAGGGTCTCCAGTGTTCACTGAGGTTCTGTGGTGTCACAGTGGTGGCAAGGATTCCCTAAGCTTCCATAGCATCAGAAAGTGTCTCCAGGCCTCCCTGAGTTTCCGTGGTGACACAGTGGTCCCCAGGGTTCCCTCAGCTTCCCTAATGTCACAACGGCTCTCCTGGGTTCCCTGAGGCTCCATGGTGTCACAGTGGAGCCAGGGTTCCTTGTAGTTCCACAGTGTCACAAAGGGTCTCCAGGGCTTCCTGAGCTTTTGTGGTGTCACAGTGGAGCCAGTGATCTGTGTAGTTCCACAGCATCATGAAGTGTGTCCCTGAGGTTCTATGGTGTCACAGTGGTGCCCAGAATTCCTTCAGCCTCCCTAGTGTCACAATCTCTAGGGCTCTATGATTTTCCGTGGTGTCACAGTGGTGCCCAGGGTTTTGTCAGGATCCACAGCATCAAAGGAAGCCATGAGCCCGTGGCATGCTAGTGCCAGAGCAGGATCCTAGCAGCACGTGTAGAACCCGAGAGAGAGGAGCCCACGTGGAGCAGGTTCCTGCCAGGTTTAATGATCACACGGGTTCCCAACAGGGTCTCCTTGCTTCCTAAAGGCCCCACAGTGTTTCTATGGCCCCTCTGTTCCACCAGGTTCCAAAGCGTCGCAGTGGTCCCCAGGGTTCCGTCAGCTTCCCTAGCATCCCCATGATCTCCAGGGTTGCCTGATTTTCCGTGCAGTCACAGCGGTCCTCAGGGTTCCATCAGCTTCCCTAGTGAAGTAAACGAATTTGAGAGCTGAGATTTCTGCAGTATAATATTGAACATTTATTAGTAAAACAAAGACAAAAGACAGTGCTGGGTGCTTAGCTCATTGCTAGAGGCACACCTTCATTCATTCTATTGAGAACTTAAGTACCTTCTCTAACTGTTACATATTCATCAAGCTCAGAAAGAAATTTACACTTTACTTAGCTTCCCCCTTTCCTGATCTCTGCCCCCTCCTGCCAGCACCGTGCCTTCTCAGGTCCTCTGGATTCTCTCAGAGTTAAGGGCAGAGACGCTCCTCCGGTGTAGCTGACAGTTTCTTTGGGGAGGTGTGAATTTTATGAGATAACACACTTCCTGGGACACTGGTGGCTTATCTTCTTTGTCTCTTTAACATGTCTTGCTCTTCGGCTCTGTGGTTTATTAACTTAAAGACATTTATTATCATGTACTTATTGTCAGAAATAACGGTCTGACTCCATTGCCAATTTTAATTGGTTTATTAATGGTGGCAGAAAACTTGAACTCGGGAGTAGCCCAAGACAAAACAGCAAGTCAGAATAAAACAGCACGCGCTGTGCTGGGTGCTCCCCTGACAGGTCAGTCACAAATGGAAGACCTGGTGCTGAGCACCATGGGAGTATTTATAGTCTCTGCTGTGGTCAGGATTGGTCCCTTTTCAATCCGCTCCTTCATTGGCTCATTTTGGGGATGTCTGGTTGGCTCATTTCCAGGGTGCATTCCTGACCAATCATTTGTCCATTTTCCCATCTCATTGGTTCATGAATTCACCAATCCACCTTCGAGGTGATGTTATTATATCTGTGAGGACCTTCTAGAAAGTTCTTATTCTATCTTTCCATGTCTGCTGTTGCCATCTAGTGACCTTACAGAGGTAATAGACCTGTACATTTGCACAGCATAACTATAATAAAACAATTAACAAATTAACTAGGCTCAGCCTATACATGATTCAATAAACTTGTAAACATTATAACATATAACTGGCCTACAAAAGTCAAATCATCTATAACACTTACTACTACATTTCCTAATATATTACAACTACTTCGAGGTTACACTACATTCCAACCTTATTTCTACTTAACTCTATTTTACTTTAACACTATTTCTGCATAATACATGATCACTAGTGAATGTTAAATCCCTATTTGCCAAAGCCAACATTTATCGTTCACTCATTTATCACACTAGCGTCCCCATGGTCTCCAGGGTTGCCTGAGTTTCCATGATATCACTGTGGAGCCAGGGTTCCATGTACTTCCACAGTGTCACTGAGGGTCTCCTGGGTTCCACGGTGTCACAACGCACCATGGGTTCCGTGCAGCCCCACTGTGTCACAGAGGCCCTTGGCTTGCGGGAGCCCCCGCAGTGTCCCAGGGGGCCCTTGGCTGAGGGAGCCCCCGCGGTGTCCCAGGGGGCCCTTGGCTGAGGGAGCGGGCGGCTGGGAGTTGCTGCCTCGCAGCAGCTGGAGGAGAAGCAGCAGGGACAGCACGCACACAGTGCCATGGGCACCTCTGTGGCCACTCAGGGCTGTGTCCCTGCCACAGCCGTGGTGTGGAACAGCCGCTCCGAGTCCTTAGCTGTGCGGGTGACAGTCATGGCCTGGAGCACGGCTGCTCCTGGGGATGCCCTGGGGCAGGAGGCCGGCAGGGATTGGTTCCCCACACGCTGCAGCTGTCTGTGCCGCGTGAGACAGAGCCCCTGTGCCAAGCCAGCCCTGTGTGGGAAACAGCCAGGGCCGTGCCACCCCGCAGCTCCCTGCAAGGCCCGGCTTTGGCAGCTTCAAGGCCCAAAGCCCAGTGCCAGACAGTTTGCCCCCCACATTTCTGTCTAGAGCTGAGCCAGAAATTTCCCATTGAGAGGTGCCCCTTTCCTGTCACAGTCACTGCCATCCTGGGAGCAGATCTGGGGAGGGGAAATGGTGGGGGTCCTTTCCACAAAGACTTAGAGACCCTTTGAGATGCTAGGGAAGCTGACAGAACCCTGTCTCCACTTTGACACCACAGAAATTCAGGGACCCCAGAAGACCCTTTTTGACGCTAGGGAAGCCAATGGAACCCTGGCTCCACTGTGACACCACGGAAATTCAGGCAGCCTAGGAGACCCTTTGTGATGCTAGTGAAGCTGAAGGAACTCTGGTCTCACTGTGACATCATGGAAATTCAGGGAACCCAGGAGAGCCTTTGTGACACTAGGGAAGCTGAGGGAACCCTGGTTCCACTGTGATATCACAGAAGGTCATGGAACCCAGAAGGGCCTTTGTGATGCTAGGGAAGCTGACAGATCTGTGGCTCCACTTTGACACCACAGAAGCTCAGGGAACTCAGGAGACCTCTTTGTGATGCTAGGGATGCTGACGGAACCCTGGCTCCACTGTGACACCATGGAAATTCAGGCAACCCTAGAGACCCTTTGTGATGCTAGGGAAGCTGACGGAACCCTGACTTGGCTGAGGCGGTAGCTCTGGCTGTGGGGACGGGACCCTAGTCAAGGCTCCAGGGTATTAGACAAAGACTGAAAAGATGGGACTAAGTAATTCAAAGGACAGCTCAGTACTTTCTGCCTGGAAACATGTCTTGTCGAATACGGGAACTTCTGTATCTGAAGACTCTCTATGTGCTATATTACAGTCGACAGCTGACCACGAGTTCACTGCTGATCCCAGTACAGCGTTCAGCCTAGAGGCTTGGCAGCAGCTGGGAAGCAGGATAATTCGTGAACTCATGTACAGTGATAAGGACATAGTCGACCTGGTCCGCACCTGGCATTCTTTATTTGACATACTGCAACAGTTTAAAGCGGGATCAGAAAGTGGAGAATTGCCCAGTTTGGAGGGTTCTGAGGGGGACAGAGTCTCCGAAGGGACTGAGCTATCAGAAAGTGGACAGGCTGAAGAGAGCTCCGGAACCAGCGGGGGTTGTAGACGCTGTTTAAAAATCCTACCCCTCACTGCTTGATCATATCCCTTCCATCTATCCCTCTCTGTGTGATTTCTTCATGCCGAAATATCCCTCACCTGCAGAACAACTCGCAAAAGTGACTGAACAACAGAAAGGGCTGGAGCATCCCCCACCTTTCGCCCCAGCGGCCCCTCCCTTCTCCATGCCGCTGCCTTCTGCTAGTGTACCTGTCATCCCTACAGCCCCTCCATTACTGAAATCAGGCACAGCAGCCGAGACTCTGCTGCAGGGAGCTGCGCCGCTTCTTTCGCCGCGGCCAGAATCGGCAGAGGGCATCATGGTGGCGCTGGTTTTGCCACCGCTTATCCCTCCGCAGCCGGCCACGGCGGTGCCGCTCCCGCCACAGCCGCATTCAACAGTTGGCATTGGAGGGCAGCCATTCGGCCATGCGGCCTATGGGTTTTTGTCCGCAAACATGCCGCATTGTTATCCTGCGAAGGTGTCTGCGGCACCTGGCTGGACGGCACATGCTCCCCTGGCGCCTGGCGTTTCGGCGCATGGGCTTGGCTATGGGTATCTTTCTGTGCAGGCGCAGATGGCGCAGCTGCCCATGGTGGATCTTATGGCCCAACAGCTTTCGGCCATGCAGGAGGTCTTGCACCAGCTTACGGTAATGCGGGACGTCTCTAGGCACCTGACAGTGCTGGCGGAGGTGTTGCTGCAGGCAACTGCTGCCAGACCCATGCCAGGGCGTGCAAGGCAGCCTGACAAGATGGTGGACGGGGGAGGCCAGCCCGGTGGCTGAGGCTGGCCAGGCCAATGAGGCGGCAGCGGTCACGGGCAGACAAGCCGCTCGTGGCCCGGAGGCACTGCCCATGGGGGAGTGCGGGGTGTCCCCCCAGGTCCAGCTCTTCCTCCACGCCTGTGAGCAGGGTGATTGCGAGACCGCCCGATGCCTCCTGGGGCTGCCTGGTGGCGGCAGCTCCGCCGACCCAGCAGCCCCACCGCCCTCCTCCTCTGCATGCGGCACCGAGGAGGCAGCGGAGGAGACCCGCAGCGAGGCATGGTCTCTGCCGATCCCTGCCATGCCCATGGACTGCACGGCCGGATGCCAGCAACCTGTAAGCTGGCTGCCTCGGAACAGTCCTTGGACACTTCCAGAGTGTACGGTGACTGCGCGTCCAAGAAGCTCAAGGCGTTTCTGGGAGGTGGTCAAACTGCGGGTTTTGGAGGAGTGAGACTGGGATTTACTAGAGAAAGTAGGGATGCCTGCGGATGTGGAGAGATCTGTGCAGGATCAGGCGGTTGCTACAGCACCTCAAGAAGGTGTGCTGGCTGATCAAGGCGATAGTGAAACCTCACAAGGGGTTATCCAAGCCTATCCTGTGTTCAAGGCTCTCCCAAATACGGGTCAGCTTGACAGGCACGATGTTGTTGCACGGAGGGTGGTACAGGATATACAATCCAAAGTAGCACAATATGGGCTCAGTTCTCCTGAAGCTATGCAAATTATTAGAGTGCTGAATACTGATCTGCTTGCTCCGTTTGATATTAGGTATTAGGTCAGGTGTTATTTCAACCTATACAATTTGCAGTTTTTGAGAGCAACTGGAGACGGATGGCTGAAAAGACCGCTGCACAGAATATGCAATTACCTCCAGATGATCCCAGACGTGCAGTTGCAGTAGATGCCCTTATGGGAACTAATCAATTTTCTAATCCTGATCTCCAAGCTACCTGGCATCCTCAGGTCCTTGAACCGGCTCAAAAGGTCGGTATGGGAGCCCTATTAAACAGCATAGACATGGCTGCTCCTAAAACACAATATGTGAAAATATCTCAGGGGCAGAAAGAGCAATTTTTATCCTTCGTGGAGAAAATTGATGCAGCACTCAAGACGCAGGTCGAAGACGATGCATTAAGGCAGATGCTGTTCAAACAATTGGCAAGAGATAATGCCAACGATGAGTGTAGAAAGATCATAGATGCTCTACCAGGGAACCCTACAATAACAGAAATGGTTGAAGCCTGCTCTAAGGTGGGGTCTGGGGGCCGTAAAATGTCCGCTCTGACTGCAGTTCTGTGGCCTACTCAAGCATGTCCTAATCATGGACAAAGAGATCCTAAGGTTGAGAGCAAGCAGAAACAGGCTAGACAGAAATGAAAAAAGAACAAAGGAAGGTCCCATTGCGAGAGATGCGATAGGCCAGGTCATTATGCAAAATACTGTAAATCTACGTACCATGCCAATGGTCAGTCTTTGACTAATTTGGGAAACGTGAACAGGAGCGCAAGGGGGAACTGTGCTCTGACACAAATGTTTCCCTGGGGCATGGCACCAACACAGGCCTACTCAGCAAGCTCAGAGGCAGCACCCAGGGATCAGCCAGAGTGGATGTGCACACTCAAGCAACAGTCATCTTAGAATCTTGTCGTGTTTATAAAGTTCCTTTGGATGCATTTGGACCCCTAGGTCAGGGATTCAGTGCATTGCTTGTGGGGAGATCTAGTATCACCCTTCAGGAAATCTTTGTACACCCAGGAGTTATCAATGTTGACTTTACAGGCCAGATCTGTGCTATGGTTTCCACACCCACCCCCCGTCACTATCCCTGGAAAGACTCGCATTGCTCAACTTGTGCCTTTTAAGTCACGTGTCTCCAGGAAAGAACAACGAAGTCGCGGGGATGGTGGCTTTGGATCTATGGGACCGCCACAGATCTTCTGAACTGCAGACATCTCTAGCCAAAAGCCACAGATGGCATGTACCTTGATCCTGCCAAACGCCCATCTGCCCCAGGTTCAGCTCTGAGGTTTGATTGACACGGGCGCTGACGTAACAGTTCTCTCCTTCTCTGCGTGGCCTCCTATGTGGCCTTTAGTTCCTGTGGGGTCAGCCATCGCAGGGTTAGGAGGAACCACACAGAGCTATTTAAGCGAACGACCTGTAGTGGTTAAAAATGCAGAGGGACAAACGGCTACAGTTCGGCCCTACGTCACTGCAGCTCTGCTTAACCTCTGGGGGCGGGATGTATTGGCAGCCTGGGGGGTATGGATCAGGACACATTTTTGATGGGGGTCACTGTGCGGAAAGGCACCCAGTATCCTACACTGCCTTTGCGATGGCTGGTAAACAAACCTATCTGGGAATCGCAGTAGCCCCTACCAAAGGAGAAATCAGTCGCCCTTCGTGAGTCGGTTCAGGAACTACTACAACAGGGACGCATTGAGCCTTCTACTAGTCCCTGTTTTTGTAATTAAGAAAAAATCAGGTAAATGGAGATTTTTGCAGGATCTCTGAAAAGTTAATGCAGTGATGGAAAGTATGGGGGCATTGCAACCTGGTATGCCCTCACCCACCATGATCCCAAAGGGGTGGGAAATCCTGATCATTGATTTGAAGGATTGCTTTTTCACGATTCCTTTGCATCCTGATGACAAACCTAAATTTGCCTTTACTGTGCCTGCAGTTAACAGTGCTGAACCTGTGAAGAGATATCAATGGAAGTATTTGCCCCAGGGTGTGAAGAACAGCCCGACCGTCTGCCAGTGGTATGTTGCCAAAGCTTTGTCCGGAGTCCATGAGCAATTTCCTGAGGCGTCCTGCTACCACTATATGGATGATATCCTGGAGGCAGCATCCACCCAGGACGAGCTGCTGAGGATACAGCCTCTGCTGCTGTTCGCTGCTCTGCATTCTTATGAATTCCAAGTGGCTCCGGAGAAAGTTCA
>VXAZ01008422.1:0-59736 GCA_013399875.1 Gymnorhina tibicen | reverse complement strand
CCAGCAAGCGTGTGTGTGGGGGTGGGGGGGAGCTGCTCGCAGTCCAGTCGTGGAAGTTTTCTCTGCCCTGACTGGCTGCGAGGCGAAGTCTCCCCAGAGACAAGGCTTCCCCCACTCCCGGCCGCTTCCTGCAAGTGACACGTGCACCCCCTCCTCCACATGCCTCTGACAGCACTCTGACAACCAGAGCTGAGGCAAACTAAAATGACTGAATTGGCTTCTCAAAAATTTATTTAATTTCTGTCCCGCAGTGTCGGTTTTTTTTTAATTTCTGTCCCCTAGTACAATAAATGTGTGAGAACAGGACTTCACTCTGGGGAGTGGGGGTTGTTATCCCTGCTCTCCAGCATAACCCCCTTGACTGGTCATACAGACTACCTGCACCTGGTGGTACCTGTGGCAAGACATTTTCTCAGCATGAGGAGGCACCAACTGTCCAAGACATTATTAATGGGAGCAAAGAAGCAGGTCCCACTGTTTAAGCACAGGCGTACTGAACCGTTAGAGCAAGAATGGTCTTTTACCTTAGGCTATTTGAACTTCCAGACACACTGATGGTTGTCCAAGCCCTGAGATAATAATGAACCTGCAAAAGTAAATTCAGGTTTTTATAGGACTTGAGTTTGATGGGATTTCAATAAAATGTATGCAGAGGAATCTTATAAGTCCTGGAAATAAAAGACCAAGTATTTCTTTCAGCCTACTGTTTTCAGCTAACCTAAACTGAAAAAAAAAAAGAAAAAAAAAAAGAAAGTAAGAAAAAAAGACAGGTAAAAAAACCTCACTCTAAGTTTTTTTCCATAGCTTTGATATAATTTTACATCAGTGTTTTTAGCTCATTCAGCTATGTATCTCACAGCTGTATGTCACTGCCAAGATCTGTGAAGCATTTCCTAAAAATCTATGTTCCACTTCAAAATGCCTCACATAACAGTTGCTGGTTTATGTACAGTTCACTTGAAGTCCACGAATGAAGCAAAGACCAAGAAGCAAGCTCAATCACATCCTTAGCGAGACTGGATTACTTTGTCATCTAGACTTCACAGTAAGCCTGATACACCACAGGGTCTGTGCAGGTAGAAAAAACCTACCCTGCAGCAATTTTACTGCCTTTTCAAAGGACTCTGTCTCAGCAGCAGTAAGACACTTCACACTAGAAGGAGGATTTGTGCGGTTGTTCCTTGTCCCACACCAAACCCCTCATCACCTCTAATGCATTGATGTTCTGTTGGCACATAGAGTGGCAAGGTCCACTTTTGTGCTGCTGTTGAAATGGATTATTTTTTAGTGACACAGTCGTCTACTTTTTCTTACTGCATCTCTTTAAGTTGCCTTCAATTGCTCTGATGCAGAGCTTAGAGTAACTAAGTCAATTTAGTTCTGAAGTCAACTGTTGAGTGTTTTTCATTTTGGAGTGTGCCAAAGGTGCCCAATGTACACTTTATTCATACTACAAAATTGATTTCTGCAATTATGGTCCCCAGATTTGTTCAGGGTGAGGAGGGGTTTCTCTTTATATACTCCCATGCAATGGTAGTCATCTTTAGAATCAGGTAACATTTGGAAAGCTTATGGTGAGTAGGCTTAAGGTTTTAATAACTTTCCAACTCCCACAGAAAAGGTTTGCATCCCACCCTATAGAATTTTTGAGAGAGCTTCCCCATATGAAGTCTGATGGTTTGTTTGTTTTGGCATCCTGTTTATATCAATTAAAATTGCATGAAACAAATTAATTCTATGGCAAACACATTATCAGTCTGCTTTGGAAACATTTAATAACTCTGTTGGGTTCACTTTATAAGTGGCAGGTGATTTTACAAAGTATAATAGGATGGAAGTTCAAGTTTTGTTCCAGGGAGAGTCGGAGATTCAGAAAAAGATTAGTAAAAAGCCCTGCCACCAAGTCTGAGGGGCAAAAAGAACCCCTCTGTGTATTTAAACTCCTTCTCAGAAGAGGGTTTAAAAGAAGGTGAATCCTTCCTTAGCCTCGGATTTTGGTAACAGTTGAATTTAAGGAAGTTCTAGAGATGTATTTAAATCACTTTTTCCTGCAAGTTCTAATGGTGGCAAATCAGATAGATTTATAAATATGAATTATTTATGAAACAGATGAAAGATAACAGATGGAAGATCCTAATCAGAATTAATTACTACATGTATAAAACTAAAAAGAACTACCATTAGATTACAGAATAACATAAAACAGTGAATGACATCACAGTACCTAGATTAAAGTTAACAAAAGAAATAGGATTGATTAGGAGTCAAATGAAACTCACCACCGAAATGACGATTCCTTCAGTGAATCCTGGGGACTAACTGTGATGCAGGTGACGCTACTCATGGGAGGAACTCCACACATTTCCAGGAAAATGTGTAGAAGATTTTTACTTTGTGGAAGTTTGCTGTGACTTTTACAGCTGTAAAGTAAATGGCTGTCAGTCAAAAATCCAGCTTATCTTGTGAAATCTTACTTCAAAAGTATGTGTTTTTGGCAGCTGGGAGATGCCAGAGCAGTGCTAAGCCCACAGCACCAAAATAACTCATTACAAGATGGCTTGTCCCATTTCAGTTATCTCGCTGGTCAACAAGCAAGTTAACTTCTTGTGGGGGGGTGAGGTGACCTGCTACAAGCTTAAAATCTCTGTGCCTCAGAAAATTAGATGTAGAATTTGACAGTGTTACCGCAGCAATGTGGACAAGCTGTTGATGTCCTTACATGCTCTCAGCATTTATCAACTACTTATGTTTTAATATGAATGTTTTGTGTAAAGATAAGTCTTGTGTCCATATTTCACCACAGTTGGAAAGGACCTTCAAATGTTTCTAAAGGGTTGTCTTGCTCTGCCTACTCTCAACATGAACCAGGTTCGTGGTTTTTAAGGAAAATTTAGATGGGTGTAATGGCAAAATCACAGCTACTTTCAAAGTTTCAAATAGTGTGGTGGATTTCTTCTGTTTGTAATTTTTTTCCAAAAGCATAAGGTAACTTTGAGCAGATTTTAGAGGTAAAATAGTACAGGGAGAGACATAATCTCAAATAGAACATTAAATGTTAAACTAGAGAAAAGAAAAAAGAGGGGAGAAAGGAAGGTGGAAAAATAATTTTTGAGATACCAAAATAGTTTTGCTTTAAAATGTTCATAAATTTTAAAAATCTGTATGAGGTTCAAGGATCTTCTGAACACAGAGATGAGAAATTATTTTCTGTATGAATAGAACTACTATACTTAAATTAAAGAACATGTAGACTTTCATACCACTTGAGTCAGAGAAGTTTACTCTAAGTTTATTTTATAATAAATATAGCACAGTAGGCAACCAGTGACTTATTTTTACTGTTATAATTTGTTATGCTTTTCAAGACATTTGATTTTTTTTTCATTTTAAGGAGTCTATCATTTTATTACACAGACAAAATGCCTTTTTCTGAAAATTATGCAGTCTTTCACAAGTTATTTGATTAAAAATACATGGTACATACCATAGAAGTTCTTTTTTTGTCAGGAAACCTAGTTCAGGACAGGAAGTAGTGCAAGAGAAGTAATACATGGACTGTGAAGAAGGGACCAGATATTAAAGTGCCATCCCTGGCTCCAGATTTTAATACCAGTTCAGTCAGGGTCTTGGGGTGAACTTCTGCATCACATCTAAATGTGAAGTCAGGTTCATGAGCACCGGAGTCAATACTTTTTACATTTACTCCCTCAAAACAAGAAGTATGAGCAGTGATTCTCCGAGACAAGGAAGTCTCTGATAGGAGCTAACAGTAGTTTACAAAGAGATTCTTATCTGGGACAAAATGTAACTTGCAAGATAATCATATACTTTGTGATCAGTTGTGCAGCACTCAACTTTTCAAGTACCTTCGACATGATTCAGAGAGTCATGATGCATTTATAATGATGATATCTGTTACAAATAAAAAAGTAAGTACTGAGTTGTTTCTATTTTTCCTCTGGGACAGAACAGAGACACAGAACAGGTTATCAAATTTCACCACAAACATCCATGGAAAACCGAAGTTTCATGGAGAATCATAAAAAACCCCTTAGGTATAGTGGAAAAATCATATTTATGATTTAAATAAATATTATTTTATTGTCAAGAAAACTGGAATTCCATAATCAAATTTCATTATACAATGAAGTCCACTGGAAAAAATTATGCATTTAACAGATTGTGAATTAGGGATTTGCATTGTTTAGTGCTAAATCATTTCATTTCAACATTTTTAAGGTGTATTTACAATAAAGTCTAGTTAACTTTCAGGCATAAAAATACTACTCTGCATTCAGCTACTTATTCCTTGTTAATATACTTGAGACTGGCTAGAACCAGAAATTAATAGGAGAAATTCATTTGTGAATATATCAGGAACGGAAATTTCAATATTACATTTCATACAACATTTCTCAATTTTTTTATTCAATCTGAGTAGATCAACTGGCTTCTGACTTCCTCAGCCAAACAGGAGACAGAAAGAATGCCAAGTGGTGAATATATTTAGTCAACAAATATAAAGTTCAAACACTTCTCTGCATGCCATTTGCATGCCAAAATGTAACAATAAAGAATTTTAAAAATTACTTTAAATACTGAGCACATTTTAGGGAAATCATGATGGTCACATAGCCCTTCCCCTTATTTAGTAGTAGCACCAAGTAGTCTGGAAATTATCCTGTCATATTTTCTTAGA
Source organism: Gymnorhina tibicen (assembly GCA_013399875.1). NCBI lineage: Eukaryota > Metazoa > Chordata > Aves > Passeriformes > Artamidae > Gymnorhina > Gymnorhina tibicen. The sequence continues at coordinate 55,037 of VXAZ01008422.1, read as the reverse complement.
GAGGTTTTCCATTGGTATGAGAAACTGTGTTATATGTTGTATGTATTAAACTTGTTGTCAGTATCCTCACTATGAGACCCAAGAAAAGGCTAAGGCAGCAGAATTGAAACTATCTGTGGAGAATGTAAATGCAAAACTATGACTCACCAAATACAGTTTTGAGACACCAAATTTTTGTGCTGGGAGAACTTATTTGTTTCTTATTAGCATTCACTGAGCAGTATTCACCTGGAACACTTGAGATGCTCAGCCTTTGATGTTTCCTGTATCTTACACAGATGCTGTTTTCCACTGAAACTTTTTTCCACCATATTATTTCTGAGTATTGTATAAATTTTCCTGTGGATAAAATTCATAAACAAGTCCCAAATTTAGGCCTGTTCTGTGCTGTTTGTTTAGATCACTAGATAGCTGAATCAGACTCTTTGCTTCATAGCTGGATAAATAAACCAACCTCAAGCACATTTGGTGCTTTCTTTTTAGAGATTTAATTTACAATCTGTTTTTGAAAGAAAATGTAGTGGTGTTTCACAGATGGGTACTACTCTGCACTAGAAAAGGATTTAAGGCACTTTCCCATCCTCAGCATTACCTCTTTAGTTATTTGTAGCTAACTTTAACCTGAACAAGTTAGTTATTGGTAAGTTTTCCCTCAGTTAATTGTTTTTTCTGGTTGCCTAGTTGTCCTAGATGCACAGCCTATACACATCTCACACGGTTTAGGATTGCACCCTGAAGTCTCAGGGTATAACTACTAGAAACCGTGACATACAGGGTTGCAGAGTCTAGGTATTTTGCTTTACTGCAAACTGGCAAACTGGCCCAAGGTTCTTATTATTAGAAAAAGCATCTAGTTTAGGTTGAGGGTGTGCAATATTCTCATTACAGCAGCATCCCTGGTAAATAAATACCCTATCACTTTTTATTTGAAAGACCAATATGGAATACTTGTCATGAAGATACACTGTCAATAAAGACAGGAACAAGGTCGTTTTCATGTATGAGTAGCATAAGATCTTTATAATTGGAAAGATTTCTTCATTACAGTGGAGTAGTTTCTTTACTGTTTACAAAACACATCATCCATTCCTTGTGATAGCATTTGCCAAAAGACCATACTGAAGTTCACTACCATAATTACTACACAGTTACTAGAGATATCCTAATGTGTGTGGGACTCTTTCTAAACTGTTCCCTACAAAACAATCTCCACTCTTTTCAGAAGTAAGTCTTACATTGGTACAGGATTATGCTGATTTCACCTGCACCATGCCCAGAATAAAACGGAGGAAGAAGAGATGCAAATTTATCTTAACCCCTTACCTACGATACAGAAGAGCAGTATCATCTTTTTAACTATCTTTTCAGCACTATTATTATGATTTTAAAGAAGGGTGGAGTATTGATTAACTTCCATAACCAACATGGAAACAAATCAGAGGAATATTAACTGCTGAGAAACCTTCATAAATTGAAGTGAAATTGCTCAGCCTGTAAAGAAGATTAAGGGCTGCTTTTCTCTCTCTTTTTCTACTTCTGAAATTCTATTATTATGGTGGGAAAAGTGATAGCTTCTGGTATCCTCAGAGAATACTTACATTTTTTTCAATCATGTAAACTTCATTTGTTCAGACATCTATAACGAGACAGAGGTAGCTTACAATAATTTACATTTCAATCTCCCAAATGCATGTGAAGTGGAAAACAGTTCTGTGACAATAAAATTTTATTAGCTGAGCTAAGTGTAATTTACAGTTAATATATGAAAAACTTCTCAGTTCACTTCATTCTGTCTGATAAGGCAGAAAGAGCAATATATTAACATAATGGATCTCTGAAGTGGTTAACACTGTTTACTCAACATGTCTATTACACATGGAATTTTAATTTGAGGCTTTTTCAAGGAAAGTGACATCAAAAATTGACAGTTATTGATTTGGCAGCAAGGTGATATAACTGTTTCTACATAAATAAAAATCAAAATCCAATTAAACTTGACTTTGTAGTGAACTATTTATCACTGACAGAATGTTGGGTGATAACTACTGCCACACAATAATTTAGGAAAGGGAGAACTTCTTGCTTTCCAGCTTATCTGCAGATACAGCAGACCCAGGGGCATCTAGGGCTTTGTCTTAGTCGATGTATTATCTGTATGTCCACATCCCCAGGAGTACTTTACAGATAATATTTTAGAATAACCAATTAGGCACTATAAGTCTGGTAAGCTGCCAGATGCACACACAGCGTGGTAACCCTCTAAGTCTGTTCACAACTGAGATCCCAGAGGCACAAATAACATGGACTACACTGCAAGTCTGGGCATATTCAGTAATATTCCACATTCACAAAACATGTGATTAATTGATAATTGTGTCAGAATGAGGTTCAAAAATTGCTGCTGATAAATGCATATTTATGGTATTAGAAAGTGTTGTCAACAGTATTACATTGGTGTAAAGCTTTTCAATAGGTGTCCCAGTATATGGGGTATTGCCCATCAATATGCCAGGATATAAAAGTGGAGTCTTCTCTGATCTCCTTCTCTAAAGTTACTCTTCTTTGAGGGAGGGGAAAAGATAAAATTTCAATTGATGTAATTTCATTATTATATGGTGTTTGGAGTGACTTTAGTCTTAAATGCAAAGAGTGTACAGGTTTCACTTCATCAGCATATGTAAGGATATGAAAAGTAAGGTGTATTTTCGAGTCAATAAAAAAAAGTTCAGCTTTTGGTCACTGGTTGGGCCATTCCTTTGACTCAGTTCCTATTTAGCTGCATTGTTTAAACAAAGCCGAAGCACAAGACCTCTGTGCCTTTACTGCCATTGTTTAATATCTCTCTCAAGGCAGTACACCAGGTTTCCTCAGTGTTCCTGCTCTTAAGATTTGCAGCTTTTTCTGGTGAACTATTGTCAATATGGATACCCCTTCTTGGTGAGATTTGTTTTTCAGTATTTTCCACAACTCTTAATAAGTATGTAGGCAGTACTTTATTATTATGAAATCAGATTGCTTAGATACAATACATTCTAAAGGTATTATCTTGTATTTTCTCTTTGTTGTTTGAAGTAATTAATAGGAATGCATCCTGAGCAAAAGTAGCTACCAGTTAACAACATGGTTGAAATCCTACATTTTCTATGGAAAATCAAGGTGACAAAACAAAAGCTTGTATTCAAATTTTCAAAAACAATGGTTCCCACAAACAAGAAATTTTTTTTTCAATAAAATAATAATAATTTAATAATGAAGTTTGCCTCTAAGTTTAATATTAAATTTAGGTTATTGAATTACAACTCTCCTACAAAACCAGTATATTTTGTATCCCATGAGTATAATCCATAAAAATTGTGCTTTCTGAGCCAATGTGCAACTTAGCTCCCTGTATATACTCAGACACTCTCTGCTTACTACACTGATGTTCTGGTGGGGCAAAATTAGTGGAGAAAGTCACAGAAGTTAATGCAGAAACAGACCAACTCATTGCAAAAGTAAGACATCCATCTATATTTAAAAGGTTACATACAGCATAGGTTTCAACTACTCATGTTCAAAATAACTTAAAGGATACAGGGTTGAGAGCCTAGTAATAGAATGGTATCTAGCACTAATCCTAAATGAAATGGTAAATTGCATTAAGTGGTAAATTGCATTGTTGGTAATTTCAGCATGAAGTATTACTTAGAACTAATGGTGCCTAATGCTATAAGTTACTGCTTACTATTGTTACTTAGTTACAACATATTGTTGTTTGGGATAATGTTACTCTTATGAATTATGAAAATGGATAAATACTTCCTAATTTAGAGCAATTTGATTATGATAGCTGTTTTTCATACCTTTTTATCATCACAGGAGCTTACATGACAGTTTTGTTGTGCAGTCTGTAAGTATGATTTGTGGGAACTTTATACCACTAACTTATATGTAATCAACACAGACTGCAGACCTGTCAGTGGTCTTCAAGCACCACATTTCCTATAAACATATTTGCATTTATTTCCCAGAGTGTTGATTTATAAAATAAAAATAAATGGTTTAAGGTAAAAGAAATATATGCCGGAAGGTATTGCAAATATTAGAAACCCATCTCATACATACTAAGAGTGCAGTAGATCATGGAAACTATAATAAATATAATGAATATTTTTATAATCCTATTTTTTGTCTGTATTTGTCTTCCAAAATGCATTTTTCTTTTTTCTTTTTTTCCCTTTTTTTTCCCTCTTGAAAGGGTATGATATTTACCCTTTTAACGTCCATAAAGATACAGGTTTTCTGCAACGGAATATTTCTGTTTGGAATATTTCTTCTAGGGCAAGGAGTTTAACTTAGAAATGTCTCCACTTTGGAAATTCACCTTTCAAGAAAAGTGCATGTATATGGACAAGGGAAGGTCCTGTAACAGTAAACCAGGATGGAATTTTCTAGCAGCCACTGGCCATAAAAGTATTTTCCTTTGCCCTGAATGGTGAGCTCATTTGCTGCCTGTAGCAATACTGCTTGGTGGGAGTGGTGGAGGTGGGAGGCAGCAGAGGACACCCTCCTCTCTTGGATGCCTCCAGCACTGTTCTGGTTGAGGAGAACACAGTGCTGCTCTGCAAAGCTGCAGCATACTCATCTTGCCTCTCATTTGTCATCTTTCTTGTTAAGGCCTCTAGGGTGACTGACCTTTTGTACTGTTCATGCTAAAACTGCTCTGAAGTGGTACAGCCAACTTCAAACCCCAAAAAATTGCTCCTTACCTTCTTAATTCAGATGGCAAATTTAAATAGCTGGTATGTCGCCAAAGAGACTAATGTATGAAAACAAATTAAACCTGATAACCCATTGCTGGACCAACTCAGACCCTTCACTTTACATCAAGAAAATAATGCATCAGGAAATATATGAGAGCACTTGGCAAGTCAAAGGGGTTTTGTTAACATTTCACCAGTTTTATTTAAGGAACTTTTTTTCCCCAACAAAGGTATGCCACTAGTGGCAAGCTACCTGTTCCAGAAAGTACATATGTGTTACCAGTTTAAACACATCAAATCTCATACACACATGGCCTATCCTACATTCAAACTCAGGCAAAAGAAAATGTTCTAGTTTGTGAGTAAAGCCTGAAAGCACCAGTACTGATGACTCAGCTTGAGGGAGCCACTGAAAAATTACACAACCAATTCAGGAACTCTGGCATTATCCGTACATTTATATGCTATGACCAGCACATATTAGCAATGAGGAAGTACAGAGGACTTTATTCATGCCTTAAACCATCATGTTTGCAGAAGGCTTCACCTGATACAAGAGATGGTCTGTTTTGTCTGTTCCTACAAGATAGGTACATATTTGTTTCCAGACTGATTCATCAGTTGCCATGTTGTTTTCTTTCAGAGCTCTGTCTTCACTATGCACTTACAGCAGGATTTACTACCTATTTTTACAGAAAATGTAAGAAATAAGACATTAGAAGAGAACTCACAAATGGATCAAATTATGTTTTGTTGTTGGGCAACTACTCTCAAAGATTCAGAAGAGAACTATTTTATTTGATCCCACTTTTGGTTTAATCTGACACTTTTCTTCTGCGTCTTCCACTTTGTTGGAAGTAGAAACAGAGTTTTGCAGAACTAGAAGAAAATTGCTGCATGAATGTCCTTATCCCTTGATTTTTTTAGTAACTTTATACCATGAACTTGCTTATAATCCATGGCACTCTCATTATTGAGGCATATTGACAAAATGCGCTACATCTTATGTACAGCAAAGATTAGAGGAATTCACTCCTACATATCTTATTGTCCTCCTACATATTTCTCTTGCAGTAGACTTTGTCATTAAAACAGCAAAGCAACATTTTCTATCATCAAGTCGACAGTGTACTGAGGATATAATACTCACCTTTAACTTTCTAGGCTCAGAGATTTCTATTAAAATCCTATTAAAATCCTTTTTGTTTCTTGAAAACAACTGTAGGGTTATTATGTACTGAAGTGTTCATAGTTTATGCTTGCTTGCTTTCTGACACAGGATCTATTACTCCCTGTTTTATAGAACTATGGCTATCAGCCATTACAGCACTACATGTTAAATAAAAGATTTTATATTCAGTTCCACAAGCAATTTTTCACCTTCTGAGCATTGCTAAGATGCATCATGGACATAAAGGCTTGCATTGTTTTAATATTTTCTTCAAATTTTAATTCACAAGCTGAAGGTTTAAGAGGTGGGAGATAAAGGCATTGTGAGTATCAATAACAAATTGCTTCTAGTCTGCGCTACTGAATACTTCTGATAGCAAAACTATCACTTTGCATGACTTTAGTTCTAAAAGACCCTGGTCAGAAAGATGTAGCTATACATAAAGATGTTACAAACGCTTACTGGTTTAAAGAAAAAGGCTTCTGCTTACTAATTTCTGTGAAGATAGACAGTTTCAGATTCAAGATAAATAACAACAGACTTATAACACCAGTTTACTTGCATTTCAATATAGCAAATATGACTTGCCAAATAAAGTCTCTTATGTATGAGATTTATACATGTTATCTGAAGACACTAAAAAATCATATTGTAGAAATTAACATAGGGGTATTACTCTTAACTATTAATTTCTAACTGCTCTTGGAACTATGTTTTGTAGAATTGATAAGTGTAAAGGAACATATCTTAAAGAAACTTGTCACAGCTCCTTTTGGTAGAAATCCAACACTCGATGGTCAACAAGCTAAAGAGGTGATCATGACAGTATTGCTGAAGAATGCAAAGCAATCTTTGCGAGGCTGTTAGGCTAGCGGAACTTGTGAGTCTGTGTGACAAAATGTTTCAAGTACAGAAGGCTCGAGGAAGGACATACAAAGCAAGAAGTTGACAAAGGAGTTCTGGTGACAGGAGGAGTGAGGAATACATGTGAGAAAATGCATGAGAGAGAGTGGTAATAAACTGGAAAAAGATTGGTTGGTGGAAAACTTCAGTATGACAAAGAATAAGGAACTACCAAGCAAACGACTTCTGAAAGTGGGACCCTTGCGGACCCTTGAAATGGAGCTAATAGCATCTCAGCAGGCAACATTGGGGCCTCGATAGCCAAGAGAAGCCATGTAGAAGTGAGAGTATAAAGATGTCTGAACTTGTAATTATGATGGGTTTTTCCTTTTCATTCATAAAATTCTATCAGTAAATGCTGTACAATGACCTGAAGCATGTTTTTTTTCAACACAGCAAACTTCAGATTTTTTAGAGTAATGCCATCATATCAGAATGTTTGAGAAAACAACAACAATTTCATTCTTTATTCTCAGATATTGCAATGTTATTACTGGGAACTCATTTCTGAAAACCCAGAAGGTATTCTTTCCTCACACTTCCAAGCTGGTTTGAGTGAATATGAGCAGGAATTTGGAACTTTCTGAACAACAGAAGGCTTCCAGCTGGTAATTGATAGAAATAGATTCTCAGCCAAAACAGGAAGAATAGAAAGAAGCCAAAGTTTGGGGGACTATATATTAGTGCAGCATGCATTACCCATATGTTTGTATACACAAAGATACATCTGCACATAGGCACTCAGTCAATATTAACATAATCTAGATAAATGAAAAAAAGATTCTGTAATAAAAATAGAACGTTCTGTGATACAACAACCATCACTGAACATACCCACCTCCTGAGTTATTCTCCATTTCAAAATAAAATTTGGGATACAGAGGATTGGAATGAATGGGTTAACTGGAACTTCCACAGCGCACTGTGATGATGTCCTGAAACAAGAAAAGTCTTGAGTAAAGCATTCTCCTATTGGACAGCTGCATTTTTTTGGACTATGTGATCCCTATATAACTGGCAATATTACGCATCAATTACAGATTAATAGATGTTAATTAATTATGCTACAAAAACACATGACATTTTGGGCTTTGTCTATTTCCTCCAATATTTGTTACACTTTGTCACAGAGTGAACATCTTCAGTGTTTCTCACATAAAAAACCAGTGTGCTGTGTACAACATAATAAACAAAACCCCATATCAGGCAGTTGTGCTTGCCACAAACAAGAAGTTCCCCTCCATGCCAGACTTGCACCAAATGTTTATAAAAACAGCTGATAACATTTTACAGCCAACTCATTCACACAACTTTTTTTATTTTTGACGTTTTTTTCAGCTGGAAGTGAATTCTTCATTAACATACCAGTCAGTGATTAATACTCCATAAAGAAATACATCTTATTGACTGAAAAAACCCCCACATTCAGGTATTCTAGAAGGCGCTGACTACTACAACACAGGACAAGAATTAGTACTTGAGAAACAACAACAACAACAACAAAAGAGAGAGGCACAGGAAGTGGAGTTGTGCTCAATTCTCTATTCATATAGAGTTCTTGATTTTAATGAGAGACTTTTTGGCCATTTTTGCTAGTTCATAGAGCAGTTGGAATTCTGGTTTTGTTAATAAAATAAAAATTCACTTCACCAACATGATAGAAAGTCACTAATACTATATGACTTTTATCACATTAGTACCTTTTTCATGGCATTAGAAACTCAGTAGAGGACAGGAAAGTCACTGATCCTATGGCAAAGTCCCTAATAGAAAGTAGCAGTTACTAGTGTGCTATGAAAGATGTATTATTTCACAAGACCTAAAGCTTTATTTGTTATATTACCTGTTTCTGGTCCAACCATAAATAGCTGATTTTTTTGTTGTTGTTGAAGAAGAAATTAACTTTGGGTTTTTTGAAGCCTTTTTTTCTTTTTAAGTCTAAAGCACAACATACAAAATTAATATGAATATAATATGTGGTTATGTTCTTTTTTTAAATTAAAGATTTTAGTCTAAAGAAGTAGGGCCTGATCTAAAGACTGCTTAGACAACTAAAATATTTTAGTTTTGTGGATTTAATCCTTTCATAAATACAAAGCATAGCCAAATGTTTAATCAAGTCCACTGTGGCAGAGCCAAAAAGAGAGGTGTTTATGTGACTTGAACTTCTATATTCACATTTATTTCAAAATAACTTTCAAAAGTTATCTAATTTGACTTCAGTCATAGAGTGCTTTCAAGTCATTTTCGTAATACTCTGATTGAGCCTTTGGGGAAGGATTGGGGGAAAGAAAAAAAATTGCATTTAAAAAAATATTTTGCCTATCCTAATGCAAATTTATTGCTATCTAAATTAGTTTTGTTAGAACTAGGACAGAGCTTTCTTTTTGGTTAAATCTGGGTTAACTTCCATCATTGAAAACAACCTGTTACAAAAAATATCTAGAGAACTCACTGACATATTTTCCAGCTTAAAACTTTTTAAAAGATATTAAGTCCATCTGTTGTAAAACATCTACTTATTGTGAAGTAAGTTATATGTACAAGTGAAATTATGGAATAATAAGATTATTATCCTAGAACCAGAACTATGGCATCAATATCCTGAAAAATAATACTCAAAATTGAAAATAAACTGCAATTAACAGACAAAATAATTACAAATACAAATATGAAATCTCCATGCATAAGATGTTCTGTAACAAGGCGAAACACTCTCCTCTGGTGTCAAGACACTGACACTAAAGATTTTCTCTTATAGAGTGGATACTCAGCCTCTTGCAGAATTATTTAGTCATTACAAAGATTACTGACTTTGACATGACACAAATCTGATCCAGAATAAAAATTCCCCTGTCATTTTCAGGAGAAATGTTATGCTTCTGGAACAATACTCTCAGACCTCAATTTGTTGACAGTATGCTCTCTATCCCAGAGCACAGTCAATATACTACTTATTAACTCTCAAAGGAGAAGACAGTTTGAAGTCTCATAAGTCTCAAGCTTTGCATTGTGTGTTAATTAGTTCATATTTATGCAGCTGTATGAATCAAGCTGGCTTCTGGTCACAATTATCAGTTTTTTTATCTTGAAGTCATGCGTATGAATCATACTGGAATGCTTCCTGCAAAGTTCTGAAGAGGGAAAAAATGTTGTCTACCCTTTTGTCACCACCAATCACTTAGAAAGATATTTTTCATTAGCATTTCAGATGTAGACTAGCTTCAGATTGGTAATTATTTGATATTCTGATATTAATTGTTCAACTGGAATTTCAATACAACAATTTATTTAGACATTGATATTATCCTATCACTTTAAGATCACAAATCTAACTGAACATTTCCTTTGAAAACATTGGGTGGCTAAGCTTGTAAGGAATGGTTTGTACATTTCAGTCAAGTTAGTGATTAATTACTTACTATTAATAGAAATCCTGATTTGAATTCCATGTTTTGTTTATTTAGTTTGGCAAGAACATTGGGCAAAACTGGAAACACGTTTCCCTCACAGTGGAGTTCTAATCCCCAGAAGTCCCAAAGTGCATTGTGAAATGCAGTCAATTATGTGGTGGTCCAACAACAACTTAGAGATGGTCCTTGGCCTTCCCATTGTTCTGGTCTTGCTATTGAGAGTGAAAGCTTCAGAAAGGCTCAGACCTGTACTGACAATCTCACCGATAATCATGGAATGCTTTTTTACCCAGAACATATGAATAAAGAAAGATACTATCTAGAAAACATGACCAGTGCCCAACACCAGATATATATTCTTCCTAGAATCTATGGTATTTTGATCACAAACTTGTTTGTAATCAAATATTGCATATTTCAAAAGGAAGTAGCACACTGTTGTGCAAACAAACAAACAAACAGAGAAAAACACCCAACTCCCACCCCAGCAATATCTGTCCCTTCAGTGCTGTTGTCTGTAGAGCATCTTTAAAGCTTATTTTTCAAAATTGACTACTTGTTGACATATATCTAAATGTGACCTGTTTCATTAAGCTAAGAAAGCATGAGAACAGCACAGAGTGAAAAATACCAATACTTTCCAATGTAATTGCATGCATATGTATATGTGAATATAAACATATACTTGATTCTCTACATGAGATAAAAATCTACAAAAATAGTAGTAAGTATGCAGTTAAATACAGACTCTACCACTCAAAAGCCCACAACTACACATGTATATTAAAAAAAAAAGAAGAAATAGAAGCCAATTACATAAGCTGAACGGAACTAATTGTAAGTTATTACTCTGTACTACATATTTGACAAACATCAGTGTCTAAATTCTCCAATTAACCTTCTGATATACAAAAAAACCCCACTGGTTTTGTGTGTATTTTCTCCCTGTTTCTCTTTTAGACATCAGGGTTTTCCCTCTATTTTCACTTCACCCAAAGATTTTCCAACAAACATCAACCATTAGTAGGCAATAGCAGTACCTCTCTTCTAATTTGTAAATCCACAGATACAAAAAAGATTTTTAGTTTCAAAATATCCGATATAAAATTATCAGATTCTTCTCGTAAGGTTATTCATGGTGTAAGAAAAATCTCCCTTACAGTGGCCAGATCCCTGATCTAAACCTGAAAAAAACACTTTTCTCTCAGAAAATCAGCGGTTCTCTATATCAATAGTTGGTCTCTTCACCGTAGGTACTTGTTGAGTCATAGTGTTGTCTGGAACCAACACAGATAAAAATTATAGCTCTGCTGCAGCAATAATCAGGCACATATCACCTCCAGAAACTGCAGGATAGCCTTCAGAAATAACAAGTCAGTTGGGTATAAATTGCCACAATTTTTATATTGTAAATAGTTACAAGTTAATTCTAAGGCTTAGCATATCCAAAGATTTGTGCTCCTACTGCACTCCTTTCTGCAGCTACAGACACTTGAGCTGTCTCCAGCCAATGTAGCTGACTATTAAATAGGTTTGAAAACATGCCTGTATGACCAAAGAGAGTTTTCTGTGGCTTAGCTAAAGTACTCTGGAGGAAGAAAATACCTGTCCTAGCAGAAAAATTTGTCTATGAATTTATCCAATAGGTGATGCCATTAATTCTAACAGAAATGTTTGCTGAAGCATTTTTAGCTTCTCCACCACCAGGAGAGAATGAAAAATAAACTGCAAAGTAGAAATTTCTTGGTAGTAGTAGCAGTAGTCCTGATAATTTGAATAAAAGATTACATCAAAACCACAAAAAAACACAACTATGCAAATATTTCTCATTTTCACGATCATAGAATCAGAGAATCATAGAATCTCCTGAGTTGGAAGGGACCCATCAGGATCATCAAGTCTGACCCCTGGCCTGGCGTAGCACTGTCCCCAAGTCCCACCATGTGACTGAGAGCATTGTCCAAATGCACCTTGAACTCTGTCAGACTGATGCTGTGACCACTCCTCTGTGGAGCCTGATCAAGTGCCCAGCCACCCTATGGGTGAAGAACCTTTTCCTGTTATCTGACCTGAACCTCTCCTCACACAGCTTCAGGCCATTTACTCGAGTCCTGTCCCTGGCCACATGAGAGAAGAGGTTTGTAGCTGCCTCTCCTCTTCAGCTCACAAGGAGGTTGCAGACTGTGATGAGGTCTCTCTGCAGGGCCTCTCTGAGCTTGATGGAGTTGACAGCTCCTCCCAATTTGGTGTCATCATCAAACTTACTTAGTATTCCTTTGAGTGCATCCAAGTCATTTGTGAAGATGTTGAAGACAGCTGGGCTGAGGATGGAGCCCTGTCTAACTCAACTACTGACAAGTCATCAGTCTGATTCACTATAGCTCCTTGTGCCCAACCCATGAGCCAGTTGCTCACACATCACATTACACATTTATCCAGCTGTGGTCTGGACATTTTGTCCAGAAGGATACTGGGAGAGACAACGTTAAAAGCTTTGCTGCAGTCCAAAAATCTTACATCAACTGGATTTCCTAGATCAGCTAGATAAACTAAAATGATGTGAGGCTGAGGCACAAATGGAAAGAAGCACTGGTGAAAGTTTAGGGAAGCCAAGCTAGTGACAGAATATACATAGAAACCAAGTCAGACAGACTAAAAATTATCAGTCATACTCAATTCCCAGATAAATTCTCTGTACAATAAAATAATCAAAATTACTCAATAACTTCCAAAAGAGTGGTGCATTTCAAATTTTATTTCAGTATCTAAAAGCTCTCTCCTCAGGGAACTGTAAGTCCTTCAGCCTGATCAGACACAAAGTAATGGAAAAGTGACCTCATGACTAAAAAATTTTTAAAACTCCAAAAGGTAGAATGACAACAGCATGGTTTTCAGAAACAAAGGTCTTGTCAAACAGGTTGTTTGTCTTTCTCTCGACTAGGTTATAAATGATGCAAATATAAGTAATTTTGTTATTTGCACTTCTGCACTGCATTTGGCATGAGATTATGATTTTAAAAGCTTACCTTATAAGAAATTAGTAGACAACCTGGAAAGTTAATTCAAAGATATTTAGAAATCTGCCAACAATGTAATCGGATAACTTTCTAGCAGCAGAGATGAATTTTTGGTCAGAATTTATTTTTATAAATCACTTAAATGTAAAGGATTTTTTTTCAACTTACTTTCAGAGATTGTGAAGAATGAAAGTAGCTTGTGCAACAGCATTGTTTCTTTAACCTGAAGATATTGATGGACTACTAAATGTTATTTAATGTTTTCTACTATTATCTGATGATAAAGAGCAACACAGTTTTGGTCATATAAGAACAATTATTTGATTAAAGAGTAATTGTCTGGCCTCTTAAAATGGTGAGATACTACTTACCCAGAGTTCTCTCCTCAGCTTTATGATAATCACAGAAAGTATAATGCAAAGATAATGGAAGAGATCCATGTGTTAGAAAAATAATGCATTTTTAAAACTCTAATCTATATGAGCTATTAAAGGGAACCCTCATCAATATCCCCCTTTAAGTACCTACACATGCAAAAAAAAATTAAAACTTTTGTGCTTTTCAAGACCTTCTTATTAAAACCAAAAAATAACATTATTATATTGCTGGAAGAGAAACTAGAGCAATCTTCTCAAGAGAAGTTTCAAAATTACATACAGTATCTCACTCTTAAGGTCAATTAGACACTCAAAAAAACTTTCCAAAATATATGATGAATTCATTTAACATTTCCAAAATGAGATTTGATATATCTCTTAGAGCTATTTTGAAGGAGCTTCACAAAAAATGAAATGCTGGTTCTGTGTGACAGCAGAGATAGGTACCAAAACAGAAGAGAACTTTCTGGTAATGGACTTCCACACTTCATCTCTGTCCTCTAAAGCGGCCTGACTGGACCAACTACACTGATACATACTGATTCCAATTTTCTAATTTTGGTTGGGCAGCAGTGGATTTAAAGAAAGAAAACTCTGTAACAAGGATACTGAAAATGATTATACCAATGTCCTTGTTTCTGAAGGCTGGGGTACATTGTTGTTGTTGTTGAGATACAGGCTGAGAAGGAATATCTCTGCTATATCATGTTTTCAAATTTTACTTGGAGGACCGCTCAGATCGGGAAGATGTCGGTACACTCAGTCTTGGATGGCTGCTGTGTTTGCAGTTGTATGTCTTTGCATAACATAATCTTTGCCTTTTCTTTGTTAGCCTTTACCTCCAAAAATCAATTTCTGATAGCACTAATATCTTGTGTCACTAAAATCTTTAGAGACGTAATTGAGAATTCTGTTAATAAGAAGTGGAAATAAGTTACAGGTTTAAGTGGGAGGCCCTGTGAAATATACCTCATTAATTTCTTAATTCCATTAAATATTTAAACTTGATAAATTCACATAAAAGTAATAAAAGTCAGATTCCAGATTTAATTGGTAATAAGAAAAGGGAAAAGGATGCAACAATGAAACAACTGTGCTCTGTATGAAGTATCCTCTATACTTTGCCACTTAATTTCTAAACTAATGTATATTCAATTAACATTTTTTAAATGTGGTTATTCACTATCCTAAATTTAATGTGAGCAGAAAGCAGCAGTTCCAACAACAAAAGGAACAGCAGAGAGGTTTAACGTCTGGGAAAGGAGTTCAGCAGGTCTGGATTATGCCACTGCATCTGTTCAGGCTTTATACTGAAATGGTAATGCACATTTATCTTGAGGGTTACAATAGAGGAATTCAAATTAGAGGAAGAAAATGCTGTAATATCAGGTATGCTGCTGATGTTGTTCTTATCACTGAGCCTGAAGAATCACTTTGCAAGCCAGTAATGAGAGTGGCTGCGGCTAGTTCAGAGTGAAACTACCTAGGATCGTAAAAAAGACAGGGGAGTGACATAGAGGACTGGAAAGCAAAATATTACAAAAATAACACAAAAATAAGATCAGGAAGTCAGACAAATAAAGAGTCTTCAGAAGGTTTTCATTGTAGGAATATATAATTGAACTATGCCTAGAAGATTTTAGATGAGCTATGGAATAAATAAACAAAATAAGTCTGGGAAGAAAATTGAACCATTTTTTATTCCTGATGATGTGTCTAATCTGACAGCACGCAGTAAGTCATGGTTATAACCTTCATTTTCACTTTTATTTTACTCTCCTGATTTATATTGTTACAAAATATGAGCAATCTTCTATTCTTTAAGCATTTTTTGTTTGTTTGCTTATTTGCTTGAATGTATTTTATGAAGAAAGTATTTGTGTAGAAGGATGTTATTTTCCCCAAATTTTAGTGAAAACTCAACTGATAGACAAAAAGCATAGCAAGTATATTTGTACATTTTACAAACCATAATTTTATCTTTATATAGCAAGCAATCAGACATTATGTTAGCTGACAACTACTACCAAGTAATTAACACAGCTGGAGAATTTGCATTCACTCAAACTCCACTTATGGAATACAGAAATTCCAATAAAATGGATAATAAGACCTCTATTTTGAAGAGAAAATACACCACAGTCTTGTATTCTGACTATTTGAAATAAATTGAAAAGATAAGGGTAACAAAAATGTTCTGGATGAAAAGAATGAGAAAGAAGAAAAGCTAGCAGAGGTAAGATAAAAGTGCAGGCTATAAGTAAATTAGGCAAGCATTTGTTACTGACAAGTAAAGCAGAGACAGTAATTCACAACTGATACAAATCCATGAAATGCTGACTTCTGAAGAATCACATCATCTTACCCTGCCTGCAAACCTATAGGCTGTGTTACTGGAGGAAAACAACAGGAATTTTGCTTATTTCTTCAGAATAATGGAAATTTATAACTAAATAAACATTGAAATTAATTCTTTCAGAAAACTACTTGAATATTTCTACAGCAGAGCCTTTTGTGGAGATATGGTGCTTAGAACATAAGTCTAATGAAAAATAATCAAGATTGGAATATAGTTTCCCTTGCCCACATTTTCCCCAATTCTGCCTCAAGGGAATGCCTGTATGTGGTGCCTATATACGCTGTGAAAATCTCGTGAAAATCAGGTACTTAGAACTGACAGTTGTAATAGCCATAAATTCCTACCTGAAGAACTTGAGTTACTNTGCTAATTACTTCTCCAAATTGAAGGAAAAAAAAACCAACTCTAGAACAGGAAATTAAATTCTAAAAGTAATTTTCTACAAATATTCAATACAGTACTCATTCAACATCATTTTGTTTGACACACTGGCAATTAAATACATCACACAGTGTACTAAGTGCCAGTAATAATATTTGATTGTAATTTAAGGGTAATTTGAACAAATAGCATAACAACATGATGCAACATAATTACAAAATAATAGAATGGGATGATGTAAAATAAGAAGTGACAGAGAACTTCACCTTCCTGCAAATTAGCTCTTTTCTGAGTTCAGTTTTAAATTACCTTATATTTAAATCCTTATTTGCACACCTGCTTCAAATAGGGCCTGGAGGCTGCAGAGAGAACAATAAAATCAGTTTTCTCTCCAGCACCACTTGGGGTGACGCACTAATATTCTCTTTAAAATATGTCATGCATTTTGAACATATGTATGCACACAATCATGTATTGCCATGTAAAGCTGAAGAAATACACATAACTACAGTCCTATATAAAATTTTAGAAGTTCACTGGACCCCTTGATCTTACAAAAAGCTGCTACCCTTTTGTGTTTATTTAAATATTCATGCTAATCTCTTAACAGAAGAGTATCTTTCATCCATGTACACACAGGATAATTGCATAGCTGCATTAGTAAGCATTCATCTTTTTCCCCGTATTTGCAAGTATGTGTATGTATACATATGCTTTGTGCATGTATATTTATTAAATATTGAATATGGATGTGTGTAAACATGTGCATCTATACATATTTATGTTCATAGGTAGGTAGACTCTAATTAACAAAGTATTTGGCCATGAAAGCAATGTTGTTAAAACAAGTCTTATAAGGGGTTTTTTCAAAGACAGCCCAAGTGAGAAAACTCACTAATAAGACAAGAATCATCCATGTTTCTGATCAGGGTGTATTTTAGGTTTTTCTTTAATGCAAGTTTATATGAGCTAGAATAAGTTGATCCACAACAGCCTCCATCACTGTGAGCATTTATTCTGTGTCATGCTAATGGCAGGTCATTATTACCAATAGAATGAGACCTGAAGCTATCACAGTACATCTGAAATATTCTTTCCATTTTGATGAGACAGGTTCAAGATTTTGGATCATGGCCTGTTTATTATCTGATGATTTTGGGGATTAAATATATGTGATCTATAACATAGCTGAGAAGCAGCTGTGGATGCTGACTTTGACTGGTCTCCACATGGAACTTGAAATGAACGAACAGGCTACATTTGACATATATAATTACTCAACATGTCATTTGACAAGAGTGGATAAATCCAGTCAAGAACCTTTTGTGAACAGATGGAACTACTGAGGTGCACATCATCTTTTCCCCAGTATTGAAGTTTTTTATTTTCCCCCTTTAGCTAAATTTGAAAGGCTTTGTTTTGAAAATGTCTCCAAAGAAACCAGTAGGTTTTAATGTAAAATATCCTCCTCAAGGAATAGATTCTAATTTTTCTTTTTTCTGAGGATAAAAATATTGTTATCTTAATGTGAAAGGTCTATCTCTTCTCTTGCTGAGGGAAAAAAAAGAACTTTAATATAGCCCAATTCGTCAAACTGATTTTTTCCTGCTCTAGGTTATTTCTCCTTGATATTCTCTTTGATTGCTCTGAGTTTTTAAAGCAGTGTTTCATACATCCATGTAGCACAAATTGTTTAGCTATTACCTTAGATTTGTATTCATTACATGTTTATATTACTTTATCATTCCTCACTATTATTACCCCCATGAGAGGATGGCTTGTGTTGTCTTAGCTACAGACGTAGAAGTACTTAATTTTGAAATTAGTATCTTTTCTGCACACATTCAGGTGAAGAATCAAAGAGTCAATGTAAATAAGCTATTCTTATTTTTCTAGGCATCTTTTCTCTAAAACACTCTTATTCGTTTAGTTTTGCCCTTTTTTTAACCAACAGGGCTACTTTTCAACCTAATACTAATGTTAAAACAAGGAAAATTGTACGCTGTATGGTAACAAGCACAAGAGCTGTACATCTTGATTAATCTAGAGCAGACTCCAAACTACAAACAGTAATAAACAGAGTGTTCTTTCAGCCTTCATATTCCTCATCTTTCTCATATTTTGGAAGTCAAGGAAAAGCTTCTTTGCAGGTCACTCTATAGAAAGACTCCTACTAATGGAAAGCACAAGCTGACCAAATATATTATCATCTGCTCAGCATATGTCAGTGAAATATTTGTTATATGGGTTCTTATCATGAAAATATTTTGGTTTAAGAATATTTAATTATTTCTCTCTTTGTACCAATACCAAGTACAAGAAAGTATAGCCCTTTTTATAACCTTTATACTAAGTAGTTTTAAGTATATAAACTAGTCCCTTAAGAACTTAACTTTCTAAAAATCATTGTGTATCAAAGTTCTGCATGTACAAAATCCACATTTTCTCATAAAAATCTAGGTGGTAGTAATGTCTTGCAAAAGCTTGCATTAGTTTGAGTATGTGTTTGTCATGCATGTCCCCAGAACTCTTCAAAAGAGAGTCCAGTCACCCCAGTGAGCATTTAAGGTGGGGTATATTTGGGCATTGGCATAGTCTACTAAACTGGTAGGAGATGAGGTACTAACACACTTCTTGGTTCTGGTAGGGGATAAGACATGCTGATTCATGTTTTGTAGCTTATTGAGTAGCTGTAGTGTGTGTGACTTGGAGATGACTGTTAAAAGAAACAAAGAATAATCCTTAATCTGTCTGTTGCACAAAATTTCATTTTTCAGGCCAAGACACACCTCTTCAGTTCAACTAGTGTTTAGAAACTCTACGTAAAATACTTTGGACATGATGACAGACCCATGTTCCTAACAGAGTTTTACACTATTGTTGTGCAACTCATTACTTTCTTGCTGAGAGATTTTAAACATGAAGGATTCTTTAAAAACAGTAGTCTATATGCACTATATTTTCAATATAATAGAAACAGACAACTTTTCTATGTATGAAAATAGTTGTTTAAAGTAGCTTATTACACAAAGAGGTACAAAATACTTGGATTTAAGATACAATGCATTATCTTGTAAAGCAGTAAGAAAAATGGAGCATAGAAAATCAATTCTATCCAGTAAGGCGTAATTTTTATCCAAGCCATCCCTATATTTGAGCTAACATAACATGAGTAAAATGTTTGAAACAAGGTAAGCAAAAAGATGAAAAAGTATTGATCCTCTTCAGTGTATTCTTTGGAATTTCAGCATAACAATAAACTTTGAAGCTTTGAATAAGATCAAAAATTACTTTGTTTTCTTCTCATTTTATACTTTTCACTCAAAGAGAGATTTTCTTTGCCAGAGCAAAGGGCTAGAAAAATGCGAATTTGGTTTGCTGCTTTGTTTTTTTCCTGTTTCTGAATTATTCATATGTTGAGAAAAATAATGGTTATGGAGCAAAAAGTCCCAGTAATTCTTTAAAAAATGCATCATCGTTACAAAAAAATGTTAATCCCTTGCATAATGCCAAATTGTGAGACTGAATTAAGAGTGTATATGCCCAATGAGAAATTTGCACAATATACACAATATTTAATGAGAAAATCCTTTCCTCAGAAAAAAAAAACAAAACTGAAAAGTAGATGTCCAATATTAATGTAGCACATATTTCTGATATTTATCCCTACTACTCAAAATACATATACTTGTGGAAAATCCTAGAGCTGGTGAAGGGTCAGATGGCTCTTGTGACTGCTCCAACACTTGTGATAGTTGAGCGTGATGTTTTCAGTCAAACCAGATCAGGTCTGCATTGACACCTATTCAATCCACCACAAACCAGAGCTGGTTCTGAACTAGCATTGAAAACTCTGTTATCAAACTGTTATACTTACTCCTCCATCTTCAAGATCTGCATTATTCCACTCTTGACAAAGTTGAGGTTTTCCTAAGGCTTCCTTTCTCTTTCCTAGACACTCTTTATCTTTGCATCCAATGAAAAACTTCTCCCCTCAAAAAAGCGTTTTCAGATTAGTCATCTCATTATGTGGCAAATCCCTCTCCTGGTTCTTCAACACCTTCAAGATACAGCACTAAGGAAAGCCTACACTAAGAAATGGCTGTTAGGTGTTTGTCCTTTCCAACAAGGAGACGGGAGCCTTCAAAAATGGCTCCATGTAGCTGTTTCACAACCAGATATCATTCTTTTTTATCTTTTAGAATTTGTGAACTGTAGGACTGGTATGTGTTGACAATAGATCTTTAAAATAGGGACACGTTTTTTATACCTGGTAAGAGAACTATAAGTGACACAAAGATCATGTTTAATACCTATTGGAAATTTATCTCTGAGGTGGGAAAATGGTGTAACTAATAGGCTTTGCATGGATATCTTTAAGGCATATATTTGTACGAAAGGCATCCCTTTAGAGAAAAGGCATGACTTAGGGAGAGAAAAGTTTCTTTGATGGTCAAAACAGTTCTCTGCAACAGTCATAAATCATTTGTGGTATTGTTAGGTATTTCTCATTGTTAGTCTTAATCTTTTCTGTCTTTATTGATTTTTTTTTCTTTTAAGTTTGCTCTCTTCTTTTTCATTTCTGTTATTTCAGTTTGTCCATATCTCTAAGTCTAATTCTGATTCTTGTGTCTAATAACAAAAAATAGTTTCTGATTGATTGTTTTGTTTTGTTCCTCTCTCCAACTTTGAAAAGGACTTTTGATGGTTATTTTTCCCTGTGGCCTTAAACTAAAATAAATTAAAAATTTGTAGCTTTTGGTTTTAAACCACTAATAGAAGTATCTAAATTATGACACAAACTTATTACTTTAATCTCTAAAGCTTTTCCCCAATTGTACCTTTCTTTTTTTCCAGTTAGTTTTCTAGGATGTTGAGTCAGGCTTTTTTTACTGAGATAAATATAAAGAAATATCACTAGTGCAGCCTTTCTCCACTTCCCCATTTCCATTTTCCGAGTTTTGTTTATCANTTTTTAACAAAACAAGCATTTGAATGGCTATGATTTGAATGTCTAAGATTATTTTTTTAAGCCTTTCTCCTTTTATTTTGACGGAAAGCTGTTAATGCATTTCAAATTTCAGACATATGTTAAAGAAAATTCTAAAGGCAAAAGTCAGTTTTAAAGCATCTACTAACCTTTCAATTTTTTCAAATACCTATTATTTTTCATCAATTTATGCTGTGGCAGAATCCAAGTGGCCCACTGAGGACATAAACTTCTGTGTAGTAGATGTCACAGAAACTTGTCAAAATATTGTTCCTCTCTTAAAGATATATCTAGTCCTTCACTGACAAGTCAAGCCCAGTTAAATCAGATGTTTACAAGCTTACTGTTGTCATGCTCAGGAGCTAATCTGATGCAAGAGAACAAAAAGTACAGTCCTCTTAGCAAAGAGTATGAAATAAGGAAAAAAGGATAACAAGATCACAGAGTTAAATTCACAGCTTCACAGTTAGGCCAGAAAAGAGTGCTGCAGTTGATTAATCTAAATTTCACTGTACTTCAAACTATAAGGCTCTCCATGATTTATTTTGGTTTGAAATAATATTTATACTCTAAAATCACAGGGCTTCTTTCCCAGAACAAAGAATCCCCTATTTTGTTCCAACACATAGCCACATTCATTATTATCTCATTCCACCTTATTTTAGCCTGAGTTTGTTTACTGTAGAAATGAAGATATTTAGCTATCTTTCCTGAGTTCTTTCTACTAAAATGCATCAAAGCAAAACCTGTTTCATAATTAGTTTCAACTTGTTGGATTCCATTCCCTGGTTTTTGTTGGTTGCTAAACTGAAGAGTCCATTCCAAAAAGTAGTTCTCATCATACCTTCTCAGAGGCTGTGATCAAGTTACACTTTGATGTCCTCTTTCATAAACTAAGTAAATAGACCTTCTGGACTCTTTCATTACAAGATATGTCTTCCAATCCTTTAATCATGCACACAGCTCTTCTCTGAACTGCCTCAAATATATTAGTATCCTTCCTGACAGCTGACCTTAAAGGGTTTTAGAGCTATCATCATCACTTACCCATCAATTATTCCTTATAGGAATTTTATATATTTTGGCTATTGACAAACACCCACCATTCACTTTTGAAGCACAGTATCTCACTGCTATTTCTAACTAGTAGCAAGAACTAAGGAAAAAAAAAAAAAAAAAGAAAGGAAAAAAGACCATGCCTGTTAGGGAGCTTTTTACTTACTTTACATTCAGGTTGCAAGTCAGTGCTATTGCCATAGGAGAGTAGCCCGGAATTGTATTACCTGAAAGGCAGTTGCCTTGAAATTGTAATACAGAATTAGAAAACATGTTATTGCCTGAAGCATGTTAATGCTGATTTACTACTCAATAAATACAAAAAGCTTCCACTGAGGCTTGCAGGCCAATGGAGAGAAACAGCACAAAGATACTTATGTGATTAGTTTTTTGCCTAATTACAAGCCGTGGATGATTAGAGATATTTAGTGTGACTTTCATGCAGTGGTTTCATTCCCTGTATCTAAACCTCTACGTCCAAAAAGCTGCAATCTAAGCTGCCTGTAGGATTCCACCAGAATTTAAAACATTTTAGCAAAGTCATCACAGCCAGTTCATTCTCAGTCCAAATTTCTATGTAATGGCCTATAAAAATTCTGTTGCTGCAAAAATATTGATTAAATGGCTGGTAATATGCTGCCTTGCATGACAGGTGCACCTACTATGGGATATTGCACTAAGCTAATACTTTCCACATGCTTTGATTGTGACTGCCTCATATCATCCACCTGAACAGTACAGCACAGAATTAATACCTGCTGCTTTTCTCACGTATTCATGTTATAGAGTCTTCTGCAGCACATATTCTGAGAGATAATTCAAATGGAAAAAACAGCTATATTTACACCTTGACTAAAATAGGACAAGATTTTCTATGTAAAAAGCTTTATCCATCTAAGGTTGGATTCAGCTAACTGCTTCTGTTGTGACTTGGAGGAAGAGCTCTTTGTGATTCAGGACTTGTGTGTACATGGATAAGGTCACGTAGGAGATAAATTGAAAAAATATAGAAAATAAGATTCAAGAGAGAAACAAGGAGGGAAGGACAGCCCTCCTCTCCACCCCCCCAAAAAAATCACAAAACTATTAGGGGGGGAAGGGGGGAGTTATTCTGTAAGTATATCTTTTGTTTCTTCTATCTTTTCCCCCTTTTTTCATTCTCGAGTTCCTTCATTTTTATTTTCCTTTTGCTGAACTCCCCCTCTTTTCCCACCTGTCCCTTGCCACTTTCTCCCTCTCTTTCCCTCCCTTGCCCTCTTTTCTTTCTTGTCTTTCTTCCTTTCTGCCTGCCTGTCTTTCTGTCTTCTCTTCTCTCTCCTGTACTGTAGAACTGCTGTCAGTCCAAGAAACGCTGTTCTCCCTTGCCCAAAATGCAGCTGATCCGTGTGAGGTAATTCTGTTACAGCTGTTAATAACAGTGGGATGACTTGGGCTCTACTAACCTGAGAGGAATAGCCTCTCTCACTTCACAGGTCAGGCTGCTGTTTTAGCTTTTGTCAGAACTGCAGCTGGCAGGAGCACTTTGATCAGATAGCCAAGGGACAGACAGAGAAGGAAAAAAAAATAATTGGTGTAACCTGACAAACCTGAAACTCTGACTCCCGTGAGAGACAAACAGTAAGTGCTGGTGAGAGAGAGTGAAGATTTTCAGAGCCAAGTGGACTAGATGTCCTTCCTCCTTACCCAGCTCAGTTCAAAGCAGGGAAACACATTAGAGCCTTCTTTACAGAAATGGTGATTTCTGCAGCCGTGATTACACAAGGATCATGACTGAAATTTTATTTCAGTTTAGAAATAAAATTCTTATTGGCCATGTAGTTTTACTTTTGCTTCTGCACTATTCTGCCTTACCTGTGTGATTGTTGTAAAAGTCCGAGGCCAAGGACAGTACTTTGGTTCTGCAACTCACTTGCCTTCTTTCAAATTTGTTTAAACTGAATAGTTTTAAAAGGCTTCTGTAAACTCACCATTTAATGCTTCCTCCATATTCTTCCTAATATCCAGAAAAAATATAAATAAATTGGAAACATTTCCCTCCTCCTGTGCCCCTCAAAACATTGCTAAAGTTTTGAATGCACTTAGTCTGCTGGCAAATTCCATTACTAGCAGCTGTTCCACATGAAATTACAGAGAATTAGTGACCATGTGTAAAACTGCCTCTTCTCTCTTAGGTATCCACAGGTTTTGTTATAATAAGTTACAGTAAGTTTAAAATTGACAATCTGGTGAATACTCTGTACAGGTTCAAAAAGTATTCCGGATAAGACACTGATGATCTCCTCAGAGAAGTACTAGTCCTGCAAACAATGTTACAGCATGTTGTTGTTGTGCAACTGACTGTACTCTTAGTCTTCCCTCTTTATGTGTTTTTAATACTAATCCAAACAATTCCATTACTTTAGCTTATTAGTAATATTTCTATCTATAATAATTGATTTGCATGATCTTGCAAAGCTTCCATCTGAACAAGTATAGGAGCCAAAATTGATATAAGAGTTAGAGGATGAAGACACATATTCTCATTCCCATGGATATGTAAGTTATTACCAGCATAACTTTAGCTTTAACTAGAATGTTTTCCTGGACCTTTTTTTTTATTTTGCAGAGTCATTTATCCAGACAACTGTTGGCTCAGTAACTCATTGTGCAATATCAAAAATGCAGAGAGTGTGACTTTTTGGACAGTTCTGGCAGAAATGTGTTTGACCCTTGAAGCACATGATAAGCCTAATGCACATCACTAAACAGGACTTGCTGTGCATCTGCAGGTCAGCCAGGCCGATACAGTCAATCAAAAATCACAGTGACTGGAAAAATCTGCCTATTGCTTGACTGTGTTACTGACTTCAATGGAATCTGAACTTCAGCTACCTCATTTGGACGTTAAAAATGAGAAAGCACAGAATACCTAGCAAGGTTTATATCTTACTTGTGCTAGTGATAGCCCTAGGGACAGCAGCCAATAATCTGAATTGTTTTTGCAGTTTGGGACATCTGGGACCCAAACTTCATTCCTTTTGATCTGAGAAAGACTAGTAAGTTAAGCAAGTTTATAGATAAAATAAAGTAATATCCATGTATGTTTTTAGGAGGATGTGCAACACAATGCAAAAAGCTTTGAGTCCAGAAATCAAAATAATAGAAAGCTACAGATGCAGACATACCTTAAATATGCTATCTATTGTCACAAAACCCATCTTATCTGAATCCCTTAGTCACTATAATAGAAATAAACTGAAACCATGATAATGAGTATAGAAAAACATTCAATCTACTTTTTTAGATAATAAGTGTGATCATTTAATTAAGAAAAATATGTATCTTAAAGAAATTTCCCAGCTCTCTTTGTATTCTTGGGAATAATTTCTTTCCTTTTTCTTATTTTGCACACATATACTCCCATACACCAAAACAAGTTTCTCTGAGACTGAGACCTCTTCTACTAGTTTAGTCTAGAGCAAATACCTATTACTGAGTTATGAAGCACAGGAAATAGACACTTGTAAAGAAAATGTTAGTGACACTATAATAACTTTCAAATCCTGTTTCTACAAAACATGATCTATTCTTTGCTGTACTTAGAGCAATTCTGTTTTGTTTCCTTTACTCCTTAGGTTCTCAGCTTGTCTGTTCTTTTAGCTGACAAAATCTGCTGAAGCATCTTAAATCTTTATGTCATGCTGTTCTCAGATCACATTCAGTGTTCTGTAGCAATACGATATGTAAAAATGTGAAAAGTATTTTTCATCCCTCTTATTTCTAGAAGAAAAGTGAAGAAATATTGTAGAGAAATTACTGTCAAATAACATCATTTCTTTGTGTATCAGTCAATGCATAGGTGTTGCCTGCTAAATTAAAATAAAATCACACTTTCTGTTTATTAACAGCTACACTTTTTCTCAACGGCAGTAATCTCTCCTATGAAATCTCCCATATAAATGCTCAAAAATACTTCAAAGCAGAGCTTTGAAGTATTATTGTTCATGATTCATATAGCTATGTCTCTGGTCTTTTTCCCTTTGAGTTTGCTGTTACTAGCTTATTCTGGCTCTTCTGGTTTCATCATGACTGTTAACAGCAACAGAGTTTGGTGTTACACCCCGCTGCTCAGCTCCTTCAAATGCTGCAGGTACCACACTGCTCTCTTGCTACTCCTTAGGGAAGTTTACAGCTAGTTAGTTCTGCAAACATTATTCCACTCCCTAGGAAGAGAAACTATTTTCAATTTTTTTGTTGTTTTTGTTGTTGTTACAGTCTGTGTACTGCCTCTGATATTCTGTCATTGCTGAAGTTACAGTTGCTGGCTTTAAATCCTCGTGATATTTCCTCAAGATTCTAAGGTTTTATGCCGGCTTTCCTGAAGGGCTGATGTATTCTAAGACTGAAAAGTAATTTTCCCTAGCTGGAGATCCATATAGATAAAATCATTCAAAATCTGGTGATGGAGGTGCATTGATACAGTAACTTGTCATATAAGATTCGGGTATTTTTTTTATGCTATGGTCACATTAAAATTGTCATGTCTGCCTTAACATGAACTAAGTGGATCGGGCATGATTGTGGCACACAAAGAGAGTTTTAGTAGATAAAAAAATAAAACAGAGTAGAATAAGAGAAGTGTAGTGAGAAGCTGACTGCAGATGCATGGATGCACAGGATAAGCTTTTTGAGGAGACCCCAGGCAACAGACTTGACTCTACGGATTGGCTAAGAGAGCACTGCATTTGTTGTTGATCTGCTATGAAATATCATGGGGATCATATCAGTTAATTGGTACTATTAATACAGTTTTCTTAATTGCTTGGTAAAACTACAGATCAAATCTTAACAGGTTGTGTGTCAGACTAAGAAAAGAGAAGTCTACTACTCCACTAGAAGCAGCATGTCTTGAGTACTTTGACCCAGTTGTCAAACATGCAAAGGTGACTCCACTGCAAAGTTACTATTCTTGCAATGAGTATTGGGATTTCTCCGAATGCAGAATCTGTGCCAAATAATTTGTGACATTTAGGGCTTCTTTCTCAAAAGCAGAGCAAATTTTCTAATATAGGGTCTCTGTATAGTTATTAGAGATCATGGATAACCCATCTTTCACTACTAACAGACAAGGCATTTTCTTGAAATTCCAATGCAGACTGTAATAACATTAATCATAAAAATTCTGTCATAGACTTTTTTCTTCTTAGCAAATAAACTTTTCTTCATAAAAGAAAAATATATGTGGAAAAGAAAAAGGAGTAATTTTTCAGATGATTGATTCTAAACTTAAACATAAAGTAACATCTTCATGAGTATATAAATCAGCAACTCTCATACCCCTCTAATTATCATTAGTTTTCAGCCTTCAATCACAAACTAGCTTCTGAGGTTTTTCTTGATTTCAGCAATACATTTGGCATAGTTTTAGTCCTTATTGGTAGCACTGGGATTTTAAAACTTGCTTCTTGCATGAAATGTCAGCAAATCAGTAAATTTTTCTTGCTATGGAATAAAACCATACTTCCAACTATGCTAAAGGCCTGGTAAACTTAGAAAAGAGCTCAAGATAAGTAAGTATGACATGTTTGCACTTCTACAGTTTATTCAGCAAACAGGAATAACATGAGAGACCTAACCTGGGAGATCAAAACAACTTGTTTTGATTCACTTGACACCTTTTATTTTAAAATTATGATAGAGCCGCACCTAGCAGAGCCATTGTAATCAGACAAGGCTATCCCATGCTATTCTTCTGTCTAGCTGATTAGATGTAACAACTACCATGAAACCGAGCACTTTAGAGGTGAAGACTCAGTGATTTGACCACTTGAAGAGCACTTCTCCTTTCTAGATGAGTAATTATATCTCTTCTGCCGAGCTCAATAGGGTGAGAAGTGTAAATCTCAGTCTGTTCCTATTGGTTAAGTAACATGTACTGTGTTGTGGTGCAACTTCAGAGCTTCACAGCTCAGATCTAACTTGGTATGAAAACTAGTCGGCATTTTCACTATGGTCTTTTCACCCAGCTATACTGTCACAACAGTGTTAGTGACAGGGGAGTCTCTAAGGCTTGTAAGGCACCTGCCAGGAATGTGAAACTTCTTTTTGCTCCTTTGGTATGACAAGTCTTCTTTCCTCTTCCAGTCCCTCTGCTTTGCTGTGAGTACATTGAGTTTGAGACAACCTAGATTGGCATTAATCTTCTGCCAGTGCAGCCTGTTTGTTGGGTTGTATGGACAAGGTGAGGCAACATGTTGCCAGTTTTAAGAAGAAAAATTTTGAAACTGGCTGATGAAACTTATATGGGATTTTGTTTTAAATCCTCTCTAAAGCCCTGATGGTATGTCTGGAAAATGGTATGATATAATCTGAATACCTAAAATGCATACACCATTAGTATTAGAAAGTATGGGCAAAGATTCATTACTCCCTCACTACTCAGGTGAAGGACTCACGGTTGAGTTTTTCTGTTTTCCTTCTGCATTAATCAGTTCCTTTCCCTTAAAATGTAATATTTTTTTCACCACTGGAAAAGAAGAAAAAAAGAAAAAGGAGAAGCATATAAAGTTGTCTTGGTCATAAAATACCAGCATATGCTAAAGGAAATGTTTCAAATGGTAGCTGGGAAGCCCAGCAGGCCCATTGACTGAGTAACCATGAGGGTTCCCTGGAGGGAAGAGCCCTAGGAGGCACTCTGAGGTTATTGTGACAGAAAAGACCTCTCCCAGGATGCTGTGTTTCATTATGCAAATGATCCCAGTTCTTCTTCCCCGGTTGGCCCGTTGGCCTCCCTGCCCCTTTCTACCTTATCTAGAAGGTTCTCCTATTTCCCTGTTCCCCCCATTGCCCCTTGCTCCCTCGCCACTCCCTCAGAGTTTCGCCACTGGCTCCCATACCCTAGTCCTGCCTGTGTACCGACCCCGTGCCCTCGGATTATCGGTCCCTGATGCTCTCTCTCTGCCCCTACCCACCCCATATATAAACCTGGACCCTTCCACTTTCTCTGTCTTTTCGTCCTCCCCTTGTGTCCCTCCGTGGGTCTACTTCACACGCCTGGCTGGAATAAACTTCTCCTGTGGACTCTACACAAGGGTCCTTCCCAGGTCTTTGCTGTCGACTTATTGAATAAACTATCCAGTTTGTGTGTGTGCATGTGTGTGTGTAGCGGCACTGCTGAGTGGCTTCCAGCTGGAGACGCTTTCAGAAGGTTACGGCTTACCACCACCCAGAACCACGCTTAACAGCAGTAAATGAAAATATTAATTCATAAATTTTTTGAAAGAAGTATGCATTTAACAGGCAGAAATATTCCTAATTTTCAATTATGTTATGAAGACTCTTCTGTCTTCAAAAGCAGAATTTCACCCAAGATATTTCAGTTTTATCAAATACAGTGTTTCCTGGGAGGTGGAGAAGAGAGGGCAGTGAGGGAGGAATGGCCACTTCATTGGCCTCTACAGCCATTATTCTGTTACTATGGCAAGGACTCTTCTCACACCTGGTCTGCTATATGGGACCAAAAGAAAACTCTTCTCATCTCTACAGGAAAAAATTGTGTTCCTCAGCTGATATATCTAAGTGAGAGTTCTGTATTCAGGGAACCCTTGCTAGTCTCTGCAATCTAAGAACCTGTCCCCACTTNGAGGAGAGAGACCACACCCACAGAAGGACTCTAAAATCTTTCAGGTTTTCTCTCCAGAGCGAGAGATTTTATTATTTAGCATTATTAGTATTGTTTTCCTGTGTGTTTGTTAAATAAATAGTTTTATTTTCTCCTTCACTTTCCTCTGAGGAAAATTTGTTTTTTCCCAAACCCAACTGGGGGGAGGGGTGGTTTGTAACCTGCCTTCCTTTGAGGAGACGTTCCTTTTGGACGTTTCCCTGAATTTGGCCTAAACCGCCACAGCACAAATAAAACTTCAGTCAATTTTTTGCTGTCATGAAAATCATACTGTAATAACTGAAATTCTTAAATACAAATCACTTGTTTTAGCTAGATATATTTAATGAAGACCAGGCTGGGTCATTATACTGGTGCAATAATTATAAACTTCTTGGATCAGCCTCAGTATCCAAAAATTCCAACATGAAATTGGTAGAATAACAGCATATAACTAAGAGAGACATTTACTCATTATTTAAACCCATATCAAAGAATTAATCTGGAGTCTAACAGATCAGTTGGTCTTTTAATTTCATTCAATTTCTGATCATAGATGCTTATTACATACCTTCGCATACTAAGCTAGAGCTCACATATCGCACATCATCACTTCAGCTATTAAGATAATGGCAAGTAAAATTCAAGGGCAGAACTTTTCTTTCTTCCTTTTTTTGTCTCTTTTTTTCCCGTAGAGAGTCAAATTTTAAAAGTATGCTATTTTATCAGTTTGAACTGGCTGCCTAATACAAGGAAGAGGTATTCTGAAGTAAGTGTTTGGGTTTTAATGTTAAAAATAGTCATATAAAGAATAATGAACCTGTTTAGTTACTTCTATTTTTGTTCAACTGTAATGTGAGATGATCATGGGAAAAAAAGTAACGATACTGGTTGTATTTACAGGCATTTTCAAATTTAATAATCCAAATTTCAAAATCATTAAAAAATGACCTGACTTTGCCACCAATTTTAGAATGCTAAAATTGTGTGATTTATATAAACCTGAGAAGGCAATGTTGTCTGTCTTTGAAAACATCTCCAAATGCACAGGTCACCTCCAGTTTGTTCTCCATGTCAGATATGAAAGCTGACCATTTCACAGGAAAGTCTGAAGATTTATAATGCATCAAAAATATCACTGCTGAATCTGAAGAAAAATCTGATTGATCACTGATGTTTATCAGTTTACCACAGTCCTTTAAGAATGAGACAGTTAGCTGGGTACAGTTATTTTAGTCTCTTTTTGTTTATAGAAAATCTTACTCTTTCCCCTTAACTCATATAATTGCTGAATGCACTTAAAGTCTTTTCATATTTAGGAGAGGAAACAATGTTATTTAATATTCCTTCCAGGCCTTAGGAAGAGGTACTTTCTACTACTAAAACCAAATATTTAAAGTTATTGTATATTTTTGTTGTATCACATTTTACAGAGTTGGCTTCTCTCCAGCAAAGGAAATTGTATCAGACCTAGAAGTTTCTATTCTGTTATTAATGTCATATCAAATTCTTCAAAACTAAAGACAGCATTGATAGATAATGGGATTTTTGTGTAATATTAAAAAGCATGAATTTGCACAGACTGGAAAAACATGTATAAAGCTTGAAAATAAATATTCTCATGCAACAATTTTTAAATAACTGCTATCACTTTTAGACATTGAAATACCTTCTCCTATTCTTCAAATTTTTGTATGGATAATGAGATTAATGTTAAACCCTGTCATTTATTTGAAAGGGCTTGCTTGCATTTTAAGCAATACGGAGTAGTTTAATCTTATTTTTTCTTTTCTTTCCTTTTCTAAGTCATGTGCAAGTTCCGTAAGTCTTTACTTCTGCAAAGTCATTTTTCTTAATAAACATTTTTGTACTAGTGTTATGCCTCATATGGCTTTGAACAGACCAATAGTAAGCCATGATTAATAGCAATAATAAGCCATTGATCTAGATGACATAATCACACTAAACCCTCAGCTTCTTGCATGGATTTAAGAAGTGAAGCCTGGTTCATAGCAGATAGAAAAAACATATGGTGAATTTTATTAGCATTCCGAGACAACTTGAAAAGCCTTCTGTGATTGCTTTTTTCCTAATATATACACAATATTATAGAAATCATGCCTAGTGCAGTGGAGTGATGAGGAGGATGTGGATTATCCCTGCATGCAGAAGGAATATTATGCAGTTAGACTGTGGTGCCACACTGAGAGGAAAACTCAGACAATAAATGCCACAAAGCATCAGAGAGCAGCAGGGAGGCATGAGTGCAGTCCTGGTAAAGGGCTCCAAAGTGAAAATCAAAGTAAGCATATAAAAGCAGATATTGGTCTGGGCTTTTTAATCAGGTGCCTGGAGCAAAGCAGAGCAGGAAAGATAAGTCTGTGGCTATGTATGGCACAGAGGGAGCACTGCAGCTGATCAGGTCAATGTTTATGTTAACTGTGGTGGAAGTAATTGAACATTCACCTTTCACCCTTGAAAATGAATCAGCAGGTTAGAAACTGTTGTTAATTTATGAAATAACATGCAAACTCACTATGTAGATGGAAACTGAAAGGTAGGCAATTTGAAACAATCCCTGGTTTAGATGGGGTGTTGATATAGTGAAATGTGTAATGTGAATGCGAGTCGGTATTTTGAAACATCCACTTGCGACGAAGTGACAAGCAATTAGAACAAACATGCACAAATTTAGATTGATGTAAATGACTTTGGACTTAGATAAACAGCTGCATTTTGAGAAGCTGAGCTCCTGGTTCTGGTTATTGACCTTCAGATAGTCATACCTGCAGTTTTTATGAGGAAATACTACTAAAAAAACCTGAACAATCAACCCCCTCATACTTACCTGTTTTCAAACTGTCTTCAGAACACCAGAGCAGTTATTTTCCTAAGAGTCCCACCAAGTTCTCAGGGAGTGACCTAAAAGATGGAGGCACACAAATGACACTAAGCAGAGGAGTGTTCAAACATCTCCTCGATATGAGCTTGAACCTTTCTCAGATGCCCAAATTTGTAGATCATGCACTGTCAGAGGTCATCTACAGAAGCTTCTATTCACCCCAGTGATGAATTGTAGAGAGTCTAAGAGAGCAACTCAGATGATCCCCTTCAGCCATGCTCACTAACACTCTGGGAGTGCTCTCTCCTCCATCCTTCCAGAAGGCTGTTGAAGACATAGCTACAATCAGTCACTCAGCTACCTCAAGTGCTTTCACATTTCCACAACAGACTAGCTTCCTCAAGGATGGAGACAACCAGTTTCTAATTTTGTCAGACCTCTTTGGAAATAACTTACTTCCCTGCAGAGCTGGTGAAGAGCACACTGTTCACAGCACTCTGTTCCAAAGGTGAGCAATATCACCTTTAGGCACAGGGAAATGCAATTATTCTGTAAATTTGTGGGTGACATTGCATTATGTTTTGAGTTTTTTTGAATTGTTTTGCTGTCTTTCCTCAGATTTTGTCTATTTCCTACATTTAAACCCAGTCAGCTCTTGACAGTTTCCAAACTGGAAATGTTGATATTCACAACTGCTGCATTGTTTGCTCTCAACTGTGAAGATTTCCAGATTTCCTCAGAAAGAGCTCTTAAATTCCCTGCTGCATGCTGCTTTAAAGGCCACCTGTCCACAGTGTTTAGTCGATAGTCATCTACTAGGATGCAGTACCCTGCCTGTGACTAACATAAACGGCACTGATGTCAAGCAGGAGGCAAAGAATAGAGGTGGTATTATGTTAATGTTGAGGGAATTTCCTAAACTGAAACACAGAGTCTATACAATTTTTTTATTCCTTATCTTTTCTACCTCATCCTTCCCTGAAGTTACAAACACAACATAGTATAAAAGATAAAGAGATGAACAGAACCAATAATGCCCACAGAAGGAGCTGAGTGTGCTTGAAGCTGATACAGATTGTTTTGACTCATTTGGATACTTTTTTTTTTTCTCTCTTACTTGAATGAGGGTTCCACTCATTAGTCACAAAATGATTATGTTGGAAAATGTAAAAATTAATGAAGGGAAGAATCACCTGAACGCAACCACTGTGGCTACATATAGAAACCCTGTTCCAAGTTAATAGGGGGATAGTACTTTTTAAAAAGTTTTATTGCTAAATTTAAGCATTCAAGGAAAAACAAGCAAACAAACAAATACAACAACAACAACAAAAAGCCAGAGACAACAAAATGTCTCCATTATCTCCAGGGATAAGTACAATGCAATGTAGAGCAAAACATTGAGAGTAATTTTGGAGGGCAGGGGGAAGCTTTGAGTTCATAGAAATAGGTTTTGATTCAATTAAGAGGTCATTGTGTAAATTACAAATAGCATGATCCTGCCAGTTGCAACATAACGATCCGGAAGTTATTAAAGAAATGAAATTCCATGTCCTCACTTTACAGATACAGTCTGATGTGCTGCAATGATTTATACATCTTAAGACCAAGAATATGATAGCTGAAACCACCTCTGTACAAGTTTTCATCACCATGATTGGACAAACATTGTCACAGTTTATGGTATTCATTTTTCTAAGTCCTGAACTTACAAAGCAGCTAAATGCAGAAAAAAGACTTAGAGGGCAGGAAGTCCTCCATTGAGAAAACACACTCTGACTAATGCCTTCAGTGTTTACTTGTGTTCTTTTTCATAATCATCTGACAATTATTGGACAAAAGATGGACCAGAGGCTTAATTTAGAATGATTTCTGTAGGAAACCAAACCTCTCCCCTTCCCTGTCCCAGTTTTCTATCTTTTTTCTTTTCTTTTCTTTTTCAAGCATGACTGCAAACTTTACATTTACCTTGCTTTCACATTCTTTGCAATGATTAGGAGGCCCACAAAGCAGAAGCAGCTGATATGTCAGGAAGCCCTTTGTGCTTTAGCTGGTCCCAACAACAAAGCAGATGCTGATAGTCAGGAGAACCAGCTCCTTCTGCTCTGCAAGGGCATCCTGTCAGATGTTAGCCTCAGACAATTACATGATGAGTTACATGGCTTTTGTTAGCAATATTACAGTAGACATTCCTTACAATGTCAATTGCAGAAACAATGCTAGGATTACAAACAGAATTTACTGCATAAGTGTTGAACAGAAAAGGGATAGAGAAGACACTGAGTAGGTCACCTAGGATGATACTGGCATCTGTATATTTGTTGCAGTCTCAGGGAACTTTATTTGCCCATGGTTTTAAATTAATCATGTATCTAATTCTTTTTATTTTGCTCTTTTTGATAATTGTCTTCTTTTTCATCTCCTTTTCTTCTTATAAATTTCATTAAAATAAGCACGTAGTATTAATACAGAAGGTGCTATGAACTTAAAATTACAGCAGCCAGGAAACTGAAAGGCTAATATTTCAATGCAAAGACTAATTCAGATGTAATACACATACTGTACAATCTGTATGAAAACATCTCTCAGTATGGTCAGTAATCCAGAATACCACATACTATAAGTGTACTGTGACCATTTTAGTGCTCCCATGGGAATTTTGACACTGTAATCCCTTGGCCCATATGCATTTGATTTCTTACACAAAAGCACAAGTAGATGGGATTTCTAAATGCTATAAAATGTTATAGTTGGACTGAAATCCTTGGGTCTGTATTGATCCACAAGAACTGAAGTGTGGTGCTGTATCCAGACCCCTGCCTGCCCTCTCCACGTGGCTCTCCCCCTGCCCCTAGTCCTAACCACTCTCTCAGGTTTCTCCCATTGGTCCTGTTTCCCTAACTGCGCCCATGTAGCACCCCTATGCTCTGAGACCATTCGTCCATCTGCTCTCCCTGTCCCCCTCTTCCGCAGATAAGGGGCTCCAGGCCATGTGCTTGCTTTCTCTGCTTTGGGGCAGCCTCTCTCTGCCTTGGGACACCCTGCCATGTGCTAGTTCTCTGCCTTCGGGAGCTAGCACATGCGCTGGCTCTAGGCTTCTGGGAGTCACCATGGAATAAAGATCTGAGGTCCTCATGCAGGGAGCCTTCTCGCCTCCTTTATCATCATCATGTTGTGGTGCCTGCAGCCTAACCCGGACCTAGCAGACCGCTTTTCCTGGAAAGAAAAGCTATGCTACAGGAAATGGCATAGCTGTTCTCCCTAAGACACCCCGTAGAGCTGTCCAGGAAGGCTGTGGCTTGCCATGCCATCACAGGACACACCAAACAGCAACACTGAAGTTCTACCTTTAGTACTTGGTAACTCATGCAGCAAAGCACCTCTGGACAATAGTTATGCCTTTTACTTTGTTGGATCATACAGCCACAAAAACTGACCCTGCTATTTTGTTAATAAGTGAAAAAACTAATAGCCTATAGTCCAAGGTAGGACAATCTTAATAGTGTTCATGTCACTTAATTTCACTCCATGAATGAAATTATAATATATGGATTCTGAGCCTAAACCTGTGTAGAAGATCTAATGTTTGTCTATGCCATTAAGAAGATTAAAAAGTTTTTTAAATGTCACCACTTATTATGGGTATTGTGGGGAAAAGGAAAGCCTTTCCAGGATATAAGCAGAGAAAATGAGATTCCTGTGGTGAACCAGTCTCAGGATAGAAGAAGGTTTGGCTGAATCTGGAGATCCGAGATAATCCCCATTGAATTAAGAGTTTAACCTCCAATTTGACATATTCAAATTTTCCAGATGATGTGGCTCGATCTTTGACACTAGGTAAACACAATTTCTCCACTAAGGTGTTTTTGGATGTTGGGGGTTTTATTGGATCAAAAAATAATTTATACCATATAATATAGAAATTGGAAAGGGACCTTTGTAAAAGAATTCTTATTGTACGGCAAAGCAGTCCACCTTTACTCATTAGATATAGAAGAATGAAATTTTGTTCAGAACTGGTTGAGTGGTAATCAGCTAGTCCATTCATTTATTTTATACATGGTGAGCTGAAAAATTTTTCATCTCTTATGGTGTTTTAGCAAAAAGTTCCTTCTTGGATCTGTTTTACTTCTAACAGATTCATGCTTTGAACCTGTTCAAGAAATAATACAACTATTATTACTAATATAAGAAGAACATCACACTAAAAGTGTGTCCAGAGAAGATATACTGTGATTCGATGATTCTGTGAAATACTGTAAGTAAAATAAAGCTGACTCATGACCTTCTTAACTACCTATAAGCAAGTTATAAGCTCAGTAACGGATTTTTTTCTTTTGCTTAAAAAAAAGAACAATGAATTTTAAACCCACACTCAAAAAGCTTTAAAGAGGAATAAAGCAAAAAGGGCACTCAGGTATCATAAGTATAAAAATGATACAGTCTGAAATGTAATAAATGTTTAAAATCCACTCAGACAACCAACTTACATTTTGGTCTTTGTTGGAGAATCAATCCTTTGCTCAAAAAAAAAAAAAAACCTTTTAACACCTCAGGTCTAAAGGTGCTTATTCATAATCAGAATAGACATGGGGAAAGATTCATATCCTCTCTTTTTCAGAGGAAAGGAGATGCTAAATGAATTCATGAAATCCAAATTGAAAATTAAGTGGAACATCTAAACACCAACTATGGGCTGAATTATTTGGTATTTGTTAGCACATGTACTAATAGCTACATGATGACTTCTTCAAAAAGTATTTATTAATGAAAGTAAAAGGGGAAGAAGCCTTCTCTTTGGAAGATATTTGTGCACATCTGCACTCATGTAGCCACAGATCATATCATAAATTTTATTTACTCTTTCCTTTCTTGGCTGCCAAGATTCATATGAAAGCATCTTGCTTGCATGTGCTAGGAAACCTTTTATTCTATCTGTTAAACTCTAGATTTATTACTCCATGTCTAAATATACTCATTACATTTTTCTACCATGTAGCAAATTCACCATTCTTGCTTTCCATATGCAATACACCAAACAAACAAACAAACAAAGAGACAAACAAAAAGTAACTACTTTTTTTGTGAGTGAAGAAGGGGTAAATTGTAAGAATTTCAAGTCATTACTTAGAAGAACAAAACTTTAATAGTGATTCTTTATTATTAATTTTTGTTTTCATTTATCCTATAGGAGATCTAGCTTTTAGTATTTAGCTATTGCATTCCATTTCAATCCTCAGCATCTTCAGTTATTGAAACCAGTTTCAATAACTCATGCAAGAAAATAATTTATATAATTAAGAGGTATTTCAGGGATAATATTCTACTAGTAAGGGTAAATAGGCTGCATTTTTTATCCTTTTAAAAATAATGCCAAATATAACAATTGTTTGCCAAAATTTCGATAATTTTATCCACAAATGAGGTTGGAAATAACACTAGCTGACACACACTTCCATCCACACATACACATATCCTATTTTAGAAGGCTCCATGTCCTCTTTGTTTCACTGTGTGTTCACAGCTCCTCTCCCCAGGGGAGGATTTCTTTTTAATGGTCTGAATATTCAAAGACAACCTTCAGTTAAAAAAAGAGCAATGTGCTGGGATTTTTTCTTATATCCTGCCTGAAAATGTTGCTTGATTTTATTTCAGTATGGATTGCCACATAGGCATTGCCACATAGGCACCAGTCATATGTTTTTTCCCTGTTCCATGAATTTTAAGGTCAGAAAGAACCACTACAGCTGGATGTTTTGTCCCCAGTGTATCAGTCTCATCTAGTAGTCTCTGTTAGACCCAGCCTAAGCTAAAGGAAAATGACTTTTGATTTAAAACTATCCATAATTCTTCCATAAGAGATCTACCAGTTAATAGCCAGGGCTGTTTATAATCTGCACATTATTTCTACTCCCTATCTGCCCCAGTGCTTTGTGGTAATATTTCTACTGCTTGTATTATGATTACTTGCAAGAATAAAATAGAAATTCACAAAGTGAGTTATCATCAATACCTTAAATGTTTCTAAAATACAGAGGATCTGACCACAGACCTGTAATGAGTTTTGTTTCATCCTAACACAGATTCAATAGTTTTTGACATATAAATGGTATGATTTACTCTGGAGATATGTACTGTGGAGTTTCCTTTTCATACAGGATGAATTTTCTAGGAATTTACTAATAAATCTACCAGTTTCTGGATCGTTAAGAAATAAATTCCTTTCTTGTCTTCCTCCTGGGTGTTCCAAACAAAGAAATAATATGGGCAACATAATTTGCATAAAGTTAAAACTAATTTATAGTGTTTCTTTTTTTTTTCAGAAATCAGTTTGTAATGAGGGAATGATTATATTTATTTGCTTTCACTGTTCAATTTCCTTTAATTAAATTATGATATTTATCAAAGTTCTTTTTGTAACCTGGCACTGTAGTAGCACTGAAAAAGACCACATACTCCTCTGTGGGATATATAGACATTGAATCTGAATTCCCACCCTCTGGTGACTTCTTGTCTTCTTAAAAATTGGCAACTCAACAAAATACATTTAAATTAAGTGCAGAATCAGACTATTTTTAACAACAGACTGAAAACACTTCATGGTTATTTTAATTATCCCACAGGAATGCTTTATTGTTAGTAGGCAATATTTCAGCTATCATTTCCTCCCACCTCCAGCTCAGGCAGAAATATTATAACATCCATACAACCTTCTGTAAAATAGAGATGAACGTGAAATATGCACAAATATGACATTTTGAAGTAATTTTAACTTTATCTGAAATTTTAAACTATGATTACATATGGACTGCAAAGCATCACCATAGGTCTGAGTAGTTTTCCGTGAATCCTAAATGTGTAAGCTCTTCTGTAAGATGGCTATATTTGTAGAAAAGATTTTTAGATTTACCCTTAATTAAATGTTACTCATAAGTTCATTATTATTATTATTATTATTATTATTATTATTATTATTACTCTTATATTTCTGGTACACATACTGCACTTTAATTCAAATCTCTGATATTTCCTGCTAAGAAATTCCACATCTACAATTATAGTTATTTATGGTATGACAAATGAGTCATGTCATGTAATTTATATGCCGCAAGGATCGGTGTGTTTTATTCTAGTTTTATCAGTAGGTAGCAGCTAAGTGTATACAGAGGCATTTTTTTCTGCAGGCTGGATATCCTCCTGGTCAGTGTGCTCGTTCCAGAGATAGTCTTGTTATGCATCCCCAACCACTATTGGAGTAAACATTCAAGGCCCTTAGTTTCCAGGCTAGCAGAGGCTGAACTCATTGGTGAGATAAATTATCCCACCCCTAAGTGACAGCAACAAGCCACCTGTCACTTGTCAAAGAACCAGCACTAGTGCAATGGTACCTAATGTCCCACCATCGCACCTGCAGGCAAAGTGGCTGTTATGAAAGTGTAGTCATGGATAAATGTGATGGAAAATATGCTAGGTGAGAAGGATTTAGATAAATGAGACCAGGTACAATTAGTAGCAAAATGTGCTTGCAATGGCTTTATAAAGAAAACTTTTAAAGCAACAGTGACCTTTTTTTCTTATTGAATTACACTGAGAGAGACTTCTGTGTATCATATTTCTATGAAATCCATATCTCACCTTTTGCTTGTCAACCCTCTGTTGCTTCTGTCAAGGCTGACAATCATTTAGTTTATATCTTTCTCAGGTTTGGGGAATGTGCTTTTCAGTCAATTGTAAGCAATGAATCAGGGTCACGCTATCCTGAAAATAGACACTCGTCAGGTTTTCCAGTTAATCAGATCCAGAAGATTAGCAGCCACAGGAGTTACAATGATTGAACTATGTTCTATTAGCATTATGAGAAGACAGTTTCAGTGACCGCCTCTTGAAATTCAGCTCCATTTGTGCTCCACACTAATAATGTTTTCAATTGACTGAAACCAGCAAAAAAATATCCAGTTAAGTGTCATTACATGACTTCAGTTAAATGCTGTCTTTGAAAATCTCTCAGAAGATCCTAAGTTTCAGTGGGTTTACTGCAACATGCTGTGACTGAATGTTTAATTCTAAAAGATGCACTGTCATTTTATAGCAGTTGCCTGTGCAGTTACAGATTAATTACTAATTTTAGATTCTATTCTTTCTGTTTCCCTGAAAATTAAGAAACTTAGTGTGACAAAAATTGCCAGAGCACAAAAGAAAAAAAATATTTAAAACAGATTAATTACAGTGCAGTCTGTCTGTATCACAGCTTCAGGGACATGATATGTGAAACAAAGCATAAGCTCTACACATTAACTTAGGCATAAGTCATGCATCTTTTGTCTTCACATTGTGCAAACACAGACTCATAATGTAAACCAAGATGAGATAGCACATTCCAACATAACATATTTTTGAACAATAGTTACACATTTGCTTGATCCTATATTCTACCACAGCAAATGCAAACTTGATTTTACAAAGGTGATAATGTCTTTAAGGTGGTGAATGGCAGGGCATTTAAAACAAAATAAAGAAAGGAAAATAGCAATATAGAATAAAGATGGAAGGTGGTGGTCTAAAAAAATTTGAGAAGGTATTACATCATAAAGCAAGTCAGTTTTCAGTATCTTTATGATTGTACATGCTGGGCTACCCTCCTAAAACCTTAAGAATTCTTATGTTACTTATGTAGTGACTAATCCATTTGACATCACAAATCTGTATTGAAATATTTACAGAGCTTTAATTAGTTTAATTGATTTAATTGCTTTATTTGGTTTAACAGGGTTTATAAAGTAAATCTCACTTGAATATATTATCTGTCTCAATTTATAAGCCTCCATGACAGCCACTTCATCCACCAGTTCCCTCAGGACACATAGATACATCTCATTAGGTTCTGTAGATATGTGCATCTTCGGCTTCCTTTGATGCTCTCAACCCTGATCTGCTTCTACGGTGGCTCTTCATTCTACCTGTCCCTTTTCTCTTTGTGACTCAGGTAGGGAGGCTGAAGCATCTGCTGGTGAAGACTCAGGCAAAATAGTAATTGTGTATCTCAGTGTTCTCCATCTGCTTGGCAACAGTATCTTCTGTTACTTTCAGGAGTGGAATCACATTTTCCCTACCCTTTCTTTTAACACCAGTGTACTTTTAGAAGCTTTTCTTGTTCCCTTTGACATCCCTGGCCAAATTTAATTCTATCAGGCTTGAAGCTTTTGTAACCTGATCCTTGTCTGCTCTGACAATCTCTCTATATTCCTCTCAGGGAATATAGCCTGTTCTTGCTTCCATGCTCTGCAAGCTTCCATTTTTTGCTTGAATTAGTTCACATAGGCCTACTGGTGTTTCTGTCTGACTTCTTCGTTGGGGTGCTATCATCCCAACATCACGAGCTTGGAGGAGCTAACCAGCTTTCTTGGGCCTATCTTACCTCCAGGTCTTTATCCAACGGTACTCTACGAAACAGATCTCTGAAGAGGGCAAGTCTGCTCTCATAAAGCCCAGGACAGCGAGCTTTCTGAGGCCCTTCTTTCTGCTTTGAGGATTTCAGACTCCATTGATTCATGATCACTGCAGCCCAGGCTGCCCTTGAGCTTCACTTTCCTGCCAAGTCCCTCCTTCTTGGTGAGAACAAGGACCAACAAATCACCTGTCCTTGTTGGATCCGCTATCACTTAGAGAAGGAAGTTACCATCAGTGTGTTGCAGGAACTTTCTGGATTGCCTGTGCCCTGCTGTATTGTCCCGCGAGCAGAGATTGTGGTGGTTGAAGACCACCAGGGCTTGTGAATGTAAGGCTTCTCCTCTCTGTCTGTGGAAGGACTGATCTGCTTGGTCTTCCTGGTCAGAGACCCTGTGGCAGACCCCCACTGTAATTTCACCTGTTCCTGCCCTCTCTTTAATCCTGATCCATAAGCTCTTAGTCAGATTCTCATCCATCCCTGTACAGAGCTCCATGCACTCCAGCTAGTCACTGACATAAAGAACACCACTGACTCCTCACCTCCCTGTCTGTCCTTCTAAAGAGCCTGTGTCTTTCCATTCCAACTCTCCACTCCAGGAGTGGAGAAGTATAGGAGCTCTTGCACTGTTTCTCTCTGATGCTGCTAGATCACAGTCCTGCAGGTGTGCCCACACCTCTGATCCCCGTGCTACCCGTGTTTGCATGGAGGCAGCTAAGATGGCCTCCCCCTGAAGCCAACTTACTGTCCAGAGTGGCTGAAATTCCTTTGCACTGCACTTAAAAGCACTCTTCTGTGGACCTGCATTCCCTCTCCAGACTC
Source organism: Gymnorhina tibicen (assembly GCA_013399875.1). Lineage (NCBI taxonomy): Eukaryota > Metazoa > Chordata > Aves > Passeriformes > Artamidae > Gymnorhina > Gymnorhina tibicen. The sequence goes on along the minus strand of VXAZ01008422.1, from coordinate 11,880 downwards.
TGGGCATCTCCCCGTAGCCCTGGCATTAAACTGGTAGGGATGGGATGACATGGAGTTCCCCTCCACTGGCAGCTCTTCCTTCTGTATTTCTTTGCTATTTCTCTTGTACAAAAACACAAGCCAAGCTTCAAGGAACATTAAAACAAAGAACAGAAAGCAAAGGAAAACAGAGGAGTTTATATGTTTTTATATTTAGCATCAGGACCAACAGTCCTCATCTGTTTCTCAACATATCCTTTGAATTAACTGAAAAGTTGCAATTGTGAAATTGAAGCTTAATCTTTGCAACTGAGTTTGATGGAAAACAATGAAAGCACCTTATTCTTTTGGGGAAGAAAATAAATAATAAAATTTTAAAAGAAAGGAATGTTCATGAGAAGCTAACAAACAGACAACAAGGAATTGACCATCAGACAAAAGAAAAGGGTTCATTTTGAAAGACCTTAAAAGAGAAGGCCAAATGTGCTTTGCAGTTTGTTAAGTTCCTGACAAAGCAAAATGAACCATAGCATTTTCCCTTAGAAATGAAATGTGTTGTGTCATAATTTGCTACCATACACGATTAAACTTGATGTGTTTAGAGGAGCAGATGGCTGTGCCTCCAAGTGCTCTCCCCTTGGGTTTTCAAACAGCAGAGGAAGCAGGAGGGAGAAATAAAAAAGACTATCAATATACACTCATACAGCTTAAATTCTAAGCTCTACAATCAAGAATATTTTGTACTGAGTAGAAATTTTCTGAGTTTCTTCTATTTGTAAACAAAATGTTTATAATATTTTCTTTAGCTACTTATTATTTATGGAGTTCAAATCTGTTCCCTCTCATCTTCACTGCATCAAGACTCTGGAAGTGATCCTGGGATTTATAAAAGGAAGAGATATCTACAAAGGGAAGTAACAAGCATTTTCCTTTTTATTTTTTATATCGCCATCATTTTCAGTACATTTAAGGAAGATTTACACATTTTCCAAGGAGATACTTTACTCAAAAAACCCATTTGTCTACTTACTTTGAAGTGCTTTTGTCAGGAGATATAACACCAGTCCTTCATGGTTATCCTGGTGTCCAACTGATTTCTTACTGACATTAGAAGTGACCTTTAAAAGATCAAATGGTTTGGTTCCTTGTTTCCCTAGAAAATGCCACTTTCTCAGCATGATACCTCAGAAATTGCAATCAGATTTCTGTTCTGTTTCACAGAAAGACAGATTCTTTAACTTCAGAGCTCATCTTGTTTTGCCTAGAAGGTAGTCTTGAAGACCACCTGGCCTGCTCTTTTCCTGAAGCAAATGTGGGCATCACAACTGAGTAAGAATGGATTGGGCTGTCAGTCAGTGAACAGGCAGCAGAAAGGGTTCATTCACTGATGAGGCTATTGCACTGTCAGATTTTTCTTCAGCAGCATATCATTTCAGCTCCAGAGGTGGTCTCCAACTCATATTACTTAACAATCCTGTGATGTTACTTTCTCTGAGAACTCCAGATGTGTGCTTTTATTTACAGGGGAATAAATACACAAATTATCTACATTTTGGTATCCTAGGTTTTGGAAAATGTGAAATGCTACACTTTCATCAATCCAGGAAGGGAATGCTTTTAGCTTGTGATATTTTTGTCTCTGCAGTTACATGTAAATGCATGATAAATTCCAGAGGAACAGTCCTGAATGGTCATTATGTGGCTCTCACTGGGTCACCAGGTCTCTCTCATCTTCACTGCATGATGACTTCAGAAGTGACCATGGGATCTGTAAAATGAAAAGACATCTACAAAGGGAAATAGCAAGGTAACCAGTTTGGGGTAATGAAGTTCTGTGCATGTTGGTTTGGCTTGGTTTATTATCTCCTGCAAATATAAACCCAGATTTGCAAAGGCAGACACATCTCCAACAGAGTTTTTTACTTACTGCAGTCTGTGTGGATCTTCTACCAACAAAAGGAAAATAGAATTTGGGTACATTAGCCCATCTGCACAGACAGAAGTAAAACTCTAATAAGGCTGTGTTCCGTCTGGCCATTAAACTTCTTACGGGATTTAGGTTTTATTTTCTTGTTCCATTCCCATGTAAGTTCACATGCCTTGACACTCACTGGGAGTGTCTGATTCATGCTTCAAACATATCTATTGCAAAAAGACGTAAGTCTTGCAGAACGTCACTGACTCTCAACTCATTTCTGGAAAAGCTTTAACATTAGAACTTCCCTCCTATAAAGAGTTTTACAAAGCCAAACAAGAAAAATATGTCACTGCCATCCTAGATAATGTCCCCTGCATTAAGTCTTCAGCCACTCAGGCTTGCATGCCTTGAAGATCATGATGGTTTTTCTCTACCATCACTTTGATAATTCCTTGACCAGCAGCAAAATACAGGCTCCCAGTCCTGCTTGTTAAAAGTGTGCCTTGCACTGATAAGTTATGGTGCAAACAAGTAGAGCCAACCAAGCCGTTGTGATTTATTCCATGAGGGTGTATGGGTGTTTCAATGATGCTACAGAAAGATATCAATATGAAATCAGATTTGAGGAAGTGGAGGACAAATGATGTGTCTATTGGAATAATCAATCCCATGGTTTACAGGATTTAACAAGGATTTAATGGGTCTTCTCTACTGCTGCACCTCTGAAAGGTTAGCAAACCATTTAAAGAAGTTAAGCTGGACAAATCTTTCAAAGCTCTGAGTTTGCAGTACATTAACCCTGGCATATTCCACCTGCTTTCGATGTGTATTACAGCATCCTTGTACAATTAATCATTTCTCCTACTAATGAAAATACTTCTGAAAACTATATGAACATACTGTATAGCAGTATAAACTGTATAGTTTATCGTAACACAGTACACATCTAAAGGGTATTATAGGAAATATTAAAAACAACTGGAAAATAACATTGTAAAACAGATCACCAAATCTACCTTTATTTTCTCTCCTGACTTGAAGATATCCGGCCTCACTGAGTGACTAGGAGACAATCATAGCATTCTTTTTCCTGTCAAACAAATAAACAAAACAAAATAAGGAATGAATCTATCTTCTTACAGATTCAAATTGGGAAAGTACGCTTATTCTGTAAGATACAGAATCACGCCAAATGTTTCTAGATCCAAGTCTTTGCATCATTCTACTGAAGACTTTGCCTTCAATAAATTATCAAAGTTGTGTGTTGCAGCCTTATTTCCTCTGAGCCCCTCCCGTAGGAAAAACACTTCAGATATTAAAGCTAAAATTTCACTTGTGTGTTTGGGTTTTTTGTGGTTTTGGGTTGTTTGTTTTGGTTCTTTTCCTTGTCAGTAATTGCCTTTTAAGTCAGATAAACATTAGTGTTTTTATTTTTCCTTTTTAAATTAAGAAATGCTATGCAATTATCATTTATGTTACATCTTTTCTCTGATGAACAGTTTCTTTTTCTTGAAAAAAATGGTTGCCTGTATGTTTTCTTCTGCTCTTTTTTTCTGAACTGACTCTTCTGCCGAAAATATTTACCTTAAAAAAGGTAATTATAAGCTATCACATTTATTTTATTTCTCCCTGTAGCTGTTAATACAAAGTTCAAGTAGTCTTCCAGGCCTGTCAAAAACACACACACTAAAAAAAAAAACCTGCAACCAACTCAAAACAAAACAAAGAAATAAAAAAAAAAGACTATTGAAAAATTCAAAAGGTCAACTTGGTCACTGCAAGCCTGTCTTACTGAATAATCCCCCTGAAGAATAAAGATAATCTAAAATTACATTTTACACAGGGAACCAATAAAAGAAAGTACACAGGTGTAGTCAACATGAGATTAGGATATCAACAATGGAAGAGAGGAATAAGAAGTATAGTCTTACATCCCAGATGGAATTGTTCACGTAAGAATTTTAAATTTTTTTCTTTCAAAGAAAATATTTTGATCTGCAATGGTGATACAAGAGTGATGAATTAGGGGGTGTTGATAATGTCAACATGGAATAAGCATGCTTCATCTGCCAAAAGAAGCAATTGAACAAATTAACTGGATATGTTTGTATCAATGATGTTTTCAAAGGCTTAGAAAATGTTGTATTTTTTTTCACTTGGCTCATTTGTGACCACAAAAACATAGGATGAAACAGTATTATTCTATTCTTGTAAAGCACATACACATAGGCAAAACTTAGTGTAAGAAATTTGACTTTTTTACATTGATTTCTAATATCCTTCATTACTTTCTACATGCACTCCTAATTCAACTCTTCCTCACATGGCAGTGAACACATTCATACCCAATTAAAGAAAAAATGAGTTTTCAAAAACTTGCCCTTAAGTGAACCTGAACTAGAAACTGATTTATATTTTTCAGCAAATGTGTTGGAATATTGAGCCCTGGCAGGAAATTCCTTGCTTTTCATTAAGACACTCTCAAAGGATAAGATGAAATAACTTCCTTAGGACTCTGACCTACATCCAGCCCAGCTGGATGATCAAGAGAAAGTTCTGCATGCACTGAACTCAACAGCATGTCTGCCTACCTTTATACAAGTAATTCTGTCATAGCAAATCATTGTTTCATTACAATTCAGCAAAATAGAACTTTTATGTCAGACATCAAATTTAGTTTCTAGTTGTGTGTGGTAAAAAAAAGCCCTTGGTAAGAGGGAAAATGAGAAAGAACATGGGTTGTAAAGGGGCTCATAAAATGCAGAATCAGAATTTGGACCCGAACTTTCAAAGACTTATGAGTGCTCACAAAAGAGAGATGAAAATCTAGCAATTCTTTTCACTAAAAAAACTCCAAACCTCTCTGAATGATTTATATGTTGTATAAATGGCCAAAGTATAGAACATGTTACCTATGAAAGCCAGTCCACTCTGTGATTTATTATACTTTTTTTCCTGCAAAGTAATACTTTGCTATTATAGCTGAATGGTGCACAAATCCAAGGAAGGATAAAGTCAACGGGGGGAAAAGGCGGAAAAGAGCACTCTTTCTTCACTTTATAACACACAGTATGCCTATTTTGCAAAGCAGAATTTCCAGAAAAGCAGCACATGTAATTAATATATTTTATCCCCATGGGAAACAACTACAAATAGGTGCCCCAAAAAGTAACAAGGCAGTTATACAACTTTTTTTCAGCATTTCAATAAAAAGCTCAAGTGCTTTTCAGGAGATCCCTAATGTCTCATGTCTCATACGCCAGTTCTAAGACCACAGATGATCTTTCTTACATGATCATATTCTCACACCTGCATGGAAAAACCTTTTGAAAATTTTAATAATGTTTCAAGGGGAAAATACACATTATATCAAATCGACATCTTTCTTCCAGGTGTTTTTTAATTTCTTGGGTTAAGACCAATTTTTTCTGCTTAGAGGAGATCTTTTTTCAGGAATAAGACACATCCAAGAAAGCTTTAAGTTCAAAAGTCTTTCTTTTCAAACCAGGTAACTGTTTTCAACCTGGTGAGATACATCACTAATGAACAAAGACATACAATGTGAGCTTTGACATTTATTTTGAAATTAAACTCACATGGGCTGACCTTAGGTCAACACAGACAGCAAAGCCAAAAATAGCCCCCGGACACTTACATAAGAGTTTTAATTCCAATAGATTCAAATAAGGCCAAGACTTCCCTGAATACTCTTTTAAGTCCTGGTGTTCCCAAAAGATACAATGGAGAGAACATGTTTTTCATAAATTCTCAGATCTTACTTGTTGATTATGAAGAATATGTTTACCTCATCACATATCAAAAAGTTTTAGCCTGTTGCTGTTCTCTCCTACAAATAAAAAAGTCCCATGCTGTTATCCCTACATGTTAGACAAGTAAAACACAGCTTGGAGAAGAGAAACAGGAGAGAGACAGAAGAAAGTTAATTCCTTAAAAGGAACTGTAAAGATCAGAAGACTGAAAAAAGAGCTATCTTTAGGTTGGAAATGAAATTTCCAAGTAAAATCTGAAAACTATTAAAAAATATTTTTAGTTTTTATCTTAATTACACTCAAAAGACATACAATTTACCAGAATTTGCTTAATTTTCTCTATAACAGTGCATCCAATGTGAAAAACATATTCAAATATGTCAAAATTAAAAACAAAGATAAGGTGTCTATCAAATATAAATTGCCCATTAAAGTTTCAAGATTTAATGTGGTTTAACAATCATTTCTACACTCCTGTTTATTTTATAAGTCAAAATGTATGCTATTTCATCCTTGTCAATTGATGAACTTCTTTTTTTATTGTCAGTAAACATAAACCTGTGGAGTATCTTCTTCCACAACTGTTGGCATTGCAATTCCTGATACAGACAATTCACTCTAATAGAGAAGGCAGCTGAGGGACAGCTTGTTGGAGCTAGTAGGGATCCATGTTCCCACAGAGATATTAAAAAAGCCCAGCAACTCAGATACTAGTGCAACCCTCAGTCTTCCATCTGCATTCCCATACTGAAAAGATAACAAAAAATCACATGACCTGACTCAGGAGTGTTGTGTGAGCATGGTTTATCTGCACCCAAGACATGACCCTGATTGCTAGCCAGTTTCAGAACAGAGCTCAGTATCCTACTGCAATCCCCTGAGCCATGCAGCTCCAAAAATATTTTCTACAGTGTGAAAGCTTCTGGTTTTTTCTCTCTTCTTTTGGGATTATTGAGCTCTTGCTAACTCTTGCACATAACATTTTTCCTTTGCAATGAGAGTTTTACAAGAGCGTTTAAGGTGTAGAGTGAGTGAATATGTACAGCAGACAAATGGCCTCTGGATTTAAGAGTCTCCAAGTACTCTCAAACAAGAATGGCTGAAACATCTCCAAACAAATCATTGCAAACTATTGGATTACAAACCTTCCTTGAATATGGATAAAATGAAGGAAATTTGAGTGTGCTGAAATATAAAATAATGTCTCATTTAAAGCACCCTGGAATAAGACATCCACATCTGATATGGAAAACATAGACATTTTCAAGTAAAAAGAATGAAATTAAGTAGGAAAACAATTTGTTATTCTTACTTCCTATGACAGTTATATTTTTTGTAGTAAAAAAATATTATTTCTTACCAGTTGTACAAAACTCTTAGAGAAAATTGATTAATATTTGTATTAATCCATGAGCATACCTAAAATAAATAGAGAAACTTTGAAATAGACTTTTTAAATCAAGCTAATCAAACTAATCCAGGTAGAAAATATTTGGCTATTTTCATTCACTCTAAGTTTAAACTGAGCTTTGCCTTTTTCATCAATCTCCATTCTGAAAATCAGAATTTAAAATATATTTGCCTCAGCTCCTGAATGTCAACATGTGGCGTATTCTCTGTGTTACTAGCATGATCAAGTATCAGAGACACAGGACCAGCCTGGAGCAGAAAGTCTTCTGGATCTCATGATCTTCTGTACAGATAGATGATGGAATGAGTTACATGCAGATTTCCAAGATTAACTCAGAACATCTTGGCCTTTTAGCATTTAACCTAGACCATTACCATTATTTTTAACAGAGTTCTTATGTGTGAATAATCTATACCATCTGTTGAGGGTAAAAACATAGTAGAAAAAATATAACCTGGACACAGCAGTATTACCTTTATTGGTGTATTTTATGAACAGATGCTCAGCATAAAATTCAATTCCTGGAATAAAACCTTTATTCAGACAGAATCTGAAGATCAATGAACTTTGATTGTTCTCCCACATCCTAACCTTTCAAAAGGCTGAATATGAAAAAAATCCTTATCAATTATGCTCTTTGAACAGCTAAATTGCATAGGAAATAATTACTTTTTTTTTTTTTTGCAGTGGTGCTTTTAAGAACTAGATATGAATATTTGAAATGCTAGAATGACAATAGCTAAAAAACCCTGTTCAACAGGGTACAAGTGCAGTAGGTATACACACAATGGAGTAAGGCCAAAGAGTAAAAATAAAAAGAATGCAAACTAAGTGGCTAAACTTTGTATGTGGGTGTTTACTGCCATTTGCACCATGGCTGACCAGCCTGTTATTCATCTTACACAGACTTGAATGTGCAGCGATTTTCCTACAGCCATCAGATGCTTCTGTTTGAGAAGCTTTGGTATTCAGTCACATGTGACACTACACTCTGCAAAACAAAGAAAAGCATGGAGACAGCCTTTTGTGCACACTGGTCACACCCTTTCAGAATTTCAGGATTCTTTCATTGTCTACTCTTCTGTGCTTAATCTATAAAAACCTGTGCATTACATACGGGATTTGACAAAGACTCAAGAGGCTAAAACTAGCTTCTGCCATCAGTTTGTGACTGCAAATTTTAACTATAATCTGTCATCAATGTGGTGGGCTGACCTTGGCTGGATGCCAGGTACCCACCGAAGCTGCAAGAAGACAGAGGAGAGAAAATATAGTGAAAGGTTCATGAGTTAAGGACACGGAGAAATCCCTCACTGATTACCGTCATGGGCAAAACAGACTTGACTTGAGGAAATTAATTTAATTTATTACCAATCAGAATCAGAGCAGTATAATAAGAAGTAAAACAAATCTTAAAAACACCTTCCCCCCCACATTTCTCCTTCCCAGTTCTACCTGCTCCCAGAGGCACAGGGAGATGGGAGTGGTAGTTATGGTCAGCTCATCACACATTGTTTCTGCTGCTACTCAGGGAGAGGAGTCCCCCTCTCCTTCCCATAGGAGACAGCTCTCCTGAACTTCTCCAGCATGACTCCTTCCCACAGGGTACAGTTCACAAACTGGTCCAGTATGGGTTCCTTTCCACAGGGTGCAGTCCTTCCAGCAAACCTGCTCCAGCGTAGGCTTCTCTCTCCATTGGTCTGCAGGTCTCTGCCAGGACCTTCCAGCACAGGATTCCCACAGGGTCACAGCCTTCTTTTGACCCTGCTCTAGAATGAGTCTCCTCCACAGGCTCCACAGGCTACATTTAGATCTCTGCATTCCCCATTGACCTCCACGGGCTGCAGGGGAACAGCTGCCTCACCATGGGTTGCACCATGGGCTGCAGAAGAATCTCAGCTCCAGCACCTGGAGCACCCTTGCCCCTCCTTCTCCACTGACCTTGATGTCTGCACAGTTGTTCCTCTCATATAATCTTAATCTTCTCTTTGAATATAATTATATATGCACATTAGTATTTTTTTTTCTTTATAAGTGTGTTATCACTACCTTCACTGACTGTCCCAGCCTTGGCAAGTGAAGGGTCTGGAACCTGGAGCAGGGGAAATCTTCCAGCAGCTTCTCACAGAAACCACCACCGTAGCTCCCCACCCTGCTACCAAAACCTGGCCATGCAAACCCAATACAGCAGCTATGTAGGTAATTTGAGTTTCTTTGAAAGATATCGTGTTTGGCTACATTTGATATGTGTGATCCAGGGTGTCTTTGCTCTTAGTATGTTCAAAATGATCGTGAAAATGAAAATGGATATGTTGTTATCACCTTTTTTCCTACAAAGTCACTTATCTTGATTTCTTACTGAAATGGGACTTTCGTCCTTCTCCAGTGACAGAATTTCACACCTTGCAGCAGCCACTGGTCATGGACTCCACATTCCAGATTGAGCTATGACAGATCTTCACAGGAAGCTGTGTGGTGGATTTCAACCCCATGATAAAGCAAATGGGGGCTTATAACCAATGGTGTAGGCAACAAAGGACTTAGGGACACATGAAGTAATAAATGTTGACAAGCTGATTATCTATTGTAGAACATTTTACAGGGATGTAGTGGTAAAAATTAAATTGCTTCAACCATGGTCATACCATTTTTGTGTTGTTAGCAATTAAGTTAGTGAATCATAAGAAAGAGAGAAAAAGTTAAAGTTCTCATCCCTATAAGTTTATGCTTTTGGTGCTCAAAAGGTTCAGAAATTAGACACAATTAACTTCTTAATGGTGAACCAAATATAACAATAAAACAAAAGAAAGAGTTCTGGCTATTTCCTGTCTAGATAAACTTTCACAGAAACCACTTCAGATCCCAGGACTCTAGAAAAACAAATATGCTGTTTATGGGATAGCACACTATCTCAAAACAGGACAAGTTTTTCTCAAGGTTTCTAGACACTACCATGACAGACAGTCATGGATTTAACAGGCGAGTCTTGACTATATCCTTAAAAGTAGATTTTTAAAACACTTGTTGTGGCATACGTATGATAAGACAGTTTATATATTTTGTGCATTGAATGTCTTTAATATACCTTTATGATAACCTAATTCTGTTCATCTCATTGAGATACCTAAATCTTTTATCTAGAAACTTGAAGTTTTATCTCTTCATACTGTCATAGAAGCCATTTTTCTTGTTCTCTTTCTTGCCTCAACACATTCTTATTACTTGCCTTTCCTCAGACAAAATTAGTCTTAGAAATTCTTCAGAGTACTTTTATTATATTCATATTTTATTCACATAGTTAGAGATACAATGGGAGAACAAAACATTTATAGGTATAATCACCAATTAAAAAAAAAAAGGTTGACAAGGTCGACTCACAGAGGAGTTTAATGCATATTTTTGTGCAACCAGAAAAAGGCTTTGCTGGATTATTCTGGAGCAAAATTTTTTATAATAGTTATTGTTCTTGCATCAATCCTACCATTGTTAAGACTTTTAATTAACTTATTTGTTAAAAACGTATTCACCTAGGGAGTAAATAAAACTTGAAATTCTACAGGTCCCTATATCAAGACTATGGATTCTTCAGAAAATTTTAGGAATATTGAAATACTTCTATGATACTGTTTGGTCTGGTAATTTTCTATAGATTATTAGGACAAAAATATATATGTCATTCTAATGTACAGTCTTTGAAGCTGTCTTTCTGAGGAGGTCAATATTTTGGAGAAAACTTAGTAAAGTTAAGCAATTTGATCAAAATTTTATTTGTATAGTATTTGCTGCACAGATTCCAAGCTAAAGTATTATTTTTAAATAGTGAAAGCTAGTTGAAAAACTCTGATATTTTTATGTGCATGCATTTCAAAACAGAGTTCCTAGAGAGATTTACATCATGGCAGAATATTTTCCTTTTGTATTCTGTATTGCACTTTTCTCATTAAAGCACTAAATTAAAAAAAAGATTAACAGGACAGAAATTTGGAAAGTCTTCACTTTAGAAACTGTTCCTGGAGATAAAATGCACTAAAACCTAAATAAATTGTGCAATACAAACATGACTTTTTTTGCTGGTGTTTTACAAAAAATGTGCCAAGAATCTTATGGGCCCTCTAGAGACCATATGGGCCCAAACCCACCTGAGCATGAGTACAACTGCACAGAAATGAGTAATAAAATGAAATACATAAATGAATAAATAATGAAATAAATGAAATAAATAAAGTTAATAAAAGCTGTTTTCATAAATGATAACCCTGTGAAAGTATACAGCTTAGAAAATGCAGGCAGACAGCTGTTTCGACATGGTTCTCTTTAAATGGCCTCATCTAATTGGTTTGGTGTTTGAGAAACCAAGGTGTTTATATGGACTTTTAATGAGTTTTATCCATCCAAACAGATACCCAAAGACAGTGGGTTTTCCAAATAATGAAGCTAGTTTTACTTGTAAACATTTCTGGCCTAAGACAGAGTACTGATGCAAAAATAGTTTTAAACTAGGAAGTGAAGAGTCCTAGGAAGTAAATCTAACATGTTTTATTTATACATTTTTATTTCCCAGAAAATGAATAATCACAGGCTTTATATGGAACCTACAATTTCTAAGTAGCAATACTACTGCCAGAGTAAAATTAACTTCTCCAGATAGGAGTAAAATGATGAAAATTAAGTGAATTTTCAATAAGTGAGCTTATTGGTAGCAAGGCAGCCCAGAGACAGTCTTAACTACATCTAGGTTGGGGTTGTTTCTTAGTATAGCTTTGTTCAGAAATAGGTTTTGGACACCTGACAAGTTGTCATAA